>BQNB010067059.1:0-34334 GCA_026074375.1 Tanacetum coccineum | reverse complement strand
ACCTTGAACATATGCTATCATGCAACCAAAATCAAATCAACATATCCACAACAATATTCCCCATTCGGGCTTAGAATAGCTGGCACTAAAAGCAACCAAGCTCACCACGAATGTATCACACAACATATCACATTGGGTAGGCGTACCCCTCCGATCCAATAATCATGAAGCATGAGGTAGGCGTACCTCCTCCGATCCCAAATAACACATGTATCACATAGTCATATAATAGTCATGTAATGTCCAAAAACAATTTAAAACACATAATCACAGCAATAAAGCATTTCAAAACATATTTTGCATCATTTCCATCCCAAGAAAAACATAAAAATTGGACTATGAAACTCACCTGATGCACAACTACTTCACAATATCCTTGAAATCAACTAAACACAAATAAAACCCATGTTACACGCGATTAGGCTAAATGCCTAAGACGATGTAACAATCAATTGATGGACAACTAAGTTTATATTATGACTATAAACCATTTACCATACTTCCCATATCTCACTTATACTCTAAATACCTTTAATCATTTATTCTTGTTTTCCAGATTTTTGGTAGAATTTTATAGTCACTTTATGACCATAAATAAAATACCAAATCATCAAATTGATTTTTCTCCTTTTATTCCCTACCTTCCCAATGGGTTATGAACTACTGTGATTTTTTAGAAAAAATAATATTGAGCTTAACTATTTTATAAAAATTCAACATCATAAAGTACTTAAATTCGGATCTGAACGCACACCAAAAAGTTTAATTTTTCTAAAAATACTTAGACAATGAATTAGGACTTGTGTTTTGATATGGAGTTAATAGACACATAAAATATGACCTCTGCTTTTTGTCTAACCTTAATTCAACTTTTAAGTAGGGATTTTACTCCTCGAAATCAGACCCAAATCTGACCTGAATTTACTGTTTTGACAACTTTTTTTGCAAAAATTATTTGACTAACTTTCTGACTTCAAAACCTTTCGGGGCCGGACTTTTTGGAAACTAGACTCTTTGAACTTCAATTTAGGCACAATATTTATCCCAAAACTCATTTTTATCATTGAGATATCGTTCAATCAACACGACCCAAAATTCTGCCAAACCCTAACTTTTAATTTAACGTGATCTAACCTAAACCGTTTACACCCACATGCTCTATATCTAATCCTGAACACTCCCATATAGATTTATATCATTAATTTACAGAAAATTTATGAACCCTAATTTATCTATCAATTAAAGTTACTATTTGGGAAAGATTAAACAAAAAACTTAATGGAAAACATACCTAAACCTTTACTTGATTACCCTTAAATCATCACCTTGGTTCTTGATAAAAAAAATTATTCTTCTTGAGGGAATCGATCGAACAAACAAAGAGAGGAGAGAAAAGTGTTTTAGGGATTTATTGATCTTATATTTATACTATCTAGAATTCTAATTGTAATCAGATTTGTTTCCTTTTTTTTCTTTCTTTATAACCGGCCCACAACCACCCCTTAATTGTATTTTTTTTTAAATTTCGAAATATATTCATATATATATGTTATTTATAATTTTTTTTATAAAAGCTATATTTATTACATATTTACTTAAAACCCTTGTTAAATAAATACACTAATCTTAAAATAAAAACACTTACACTACTTAATATTATTTTTCCCATAATTATTTTTTTATTAGTTGCCTCATAAATAAATAATCAAACCTCAACATTCTAATTAAATTCTCAACTTGAAATTAACGATACACGGTACGCTAACTTCTCAAATGCCATAATATCCAAACGCACTAAATTTTCAACATCACCATAAATACGAAATGAAATGATTAAATCATTCATTCCTACCATCTCAAACTCATATAATAACACATATACCATATAACATATAACCCCAAAAACTACTTGCGCACATAAATGAAAACACATAAAGCTAGGCAAGCTAACACTAACGGTTTAACTAACCTCGCTAAATCACGGTTGTCACACCTATGTTGTCAAAAGTCAAGTGAATTTCGTAATGAAATGCATCTCATCCTCAAGAACATCTCACACCCGTTCTCTAATCATTCAATCATTTCCACTTTCTAGTAAGTGAAGAACACAAAGAAGATATTCAATCTTCAAGTGTTATTGAGTCATCACAATGTCGAGTCTTTCACTTTTCTTCCACCATTTTCACATTTTCACCTTTGTTTGTCAACACTAACAACCAACAAAACACCCAACAAACCTATAGTCAACACCTTCCATTTCCATTCACGCTCATCCTTATTCGTTTATGTTTCCTTCTCAAAACATCCTTATCATTAACATTTAGTTCGACCTAAAGTCTTACGATAATGTTTATCCTTAAACACCCTAAACATGAAAAGCATACATAATGCTTAACAAAGAAACATTGAGGATTTAGAAATCTCTCAATACAACCCTTAGTCTATTCAAATCCATATCATCATCTTGGTTAGACGACGATACCATAAAGAACATGTCAATCAAAATACGTTCATACTTCTTATCTAAATGACATCTTGGAAGATGTCATTCTCATAATAATAGTGTGTCAACCAATAAACGAATTTTGTTCCTGTTTATTAAAGTCGGTATTATATCGAAGGGTATGGGTCAAGTCTTAGTCCTTAAGCATGTACCGGTCGAACCTTATCATTGGTTCCTAAACATTCTCATGTCTTAAGTATACGTCATGATTCTTTTTATCATGGATTTAGGTTGTTGTTATTAAAACAACGAGTGCATGTGTCTAGGTTTTAAATTTTCTTTTAAAATGTCATAGTTTAGAATGCATATCTCTAAGACATGCATGTATTGTTCCCCTTTAGTGTATTGCTATATATATTTAGCTATCATTGTTGGTATATATATGTGCACTTTTTTACTAATCTTTTTGTAGCACACTTTCGTAGCTTGATTCCTTGGTGCCCCAAACAATGGGGAGCATACACCGAGGGGGAGTTGCAACCGTTATGACATCTACACATTTCTTGATATGTGTATCCATCCCTTTAATATCGCTACTATATATATTATGTTGCATAAAACTAACCCTTGACGTAGGTTAAGAGTTTTCACCAAATGTGATCCATTGATCCGCTAGAGTCTATATACATGGAATGCAAGTATCATAAGAGTGCAATGAGCTAAGGGGTGCTCGAGTGTCAAAGTAGATATCTTGGAATGATTAAACGGGGTTGATAGGAGCAAGACTTCACTAGGGATGATGCAAGCTCGCCTCTTTTGTTTAAGGGTTAAAGTGTAGTATAAGTCTCGCCTAAGAGTTCACCGTTTTGCTTCGACAAAAGGCGGAGAAGAAGTGTAAACAACTAACTTATACATTTTACTATGAGTTATAGTTTACATATTTTGTCATCATCAAAAAGGGGGAGAACTTTGGTAGAAATATTACGATATTCAATCTATAGATTCTCTTCATGTTTTGGTGATGACAAACATCTAATTTATAACACATAACGTAAAGTGCTTAAGTTACTCGTGATCACAAATCATCAATGCATTCATACGACAACATCTCTCGACATCTCAAGTCTGCTTCAATGAAGTTTACACCCGACGTAAATCACTTAAGGTATGAATAAATAAATGCTTAATTTATTTTATGATCAAAGGAATTTCTATTTAACCTCACATTTTTTATAAAAATGTCACAAATATTTTTATAACTTTTACAAAAGATTTTTAGATTTAAAAGAAATGTTTTATTCAAAATAAATATTTTGAATTCAAATTTTCTACCTAAAAACGGCTAAAAATGTTCCAGAAAACACCTTCCCTGAAAAAGACAAAAAAGGAGCGTCCTGGCTTGGCCGGCCCCCTTAAATACACGGGTGGTCCCCTTAATTTTAAGGGGACCAGCACCCTAAATAAGGGGACCGGCCAGACAAAAATTCAACTCAGTTTGCCTATAAATATTGGACTATTCCCCACTGATTTTCTCACCTTTTGCACTCATTCTTTTCTGTCTAAAATCAGTTTATACATCACCTACAATCCTTTGATCATTTAATCTTAAGCATTTGTTTCAAGTGATTCAAGCTTGTTCCTCCAAGTGCAAGAGAAGAACTCTCGTTATCATTAAGATACAAAGTTATGTAGTTTAGTTAGCGCATTCATGACATGTCTTACATTCACAATGTATAGATCGAATCCATGTATTCCAAACTTGTGTAATAGTTAGATCATGGTGATCATGGTGTGTATAGTTGTTAGATCGTGGTGATCATAGGAAGGTTAGTTAGATCGTGGTGATCATAGGAAGTTTAGTTAGATCGTGGTGATCGTAAAGAGTTTAGATAGATCGGGTTGATCGTGTTAGTGTCTAGGTAAGGTGAAGTGAAGTGAAGTGAAGTTGTGAAGTGTGGTGAAGTAGTGCGGTTAGTATTTTAGCCCTCAAAATACAAAAGTTGTGATAGATTGGTTCTAGCTAGGATTAGAACTCGACATTTGGCTTAGTGTCAGAAATCGGTGTAAGCTTAGTTGTGTATGGTTTTCTCCGCCTAAAGGGAGCTTGTTGACTAGTGAAGTAACTCTCGAGTTGGGTACTCGGGGAGTGGAGTAAGGCGAAGAGGTGCTTCGTGACCAAACCACTATGAATCATCGCGTCCGGTTTGCACTTTCTTTTACTTTTCGCTTTACATCTTTATTTACCTTATCGCCTTACATTATGCATTAGATCTATATGTGTGTTGATTGTTGCTTATATTGTTTGGATGATGATTCTGTCATGGATAGAAGTTAACATTATGATTGTGTTTATATTGCTATGACATGTTTTAGTGGATATAGATGTATTATTCACACTTATCATATTGCATCTAACTTGATGGATAATTTGATACGAAATATTTTAAGTTTTTAAATGGAAACGTATTCACCCCCCTCTATGATTTCCACATCCCTAATGAAGTCATAGTGAATATTAGTATATAGATTCAAGAGCAAATGTAGGTTGTCGTTTTAGCATTTTACTTTGGGGAAGAGTTTATGAATATAGCGTCTGCAAAACGCAAATCGTCGACAAACTTTCTAATAGAATCATTTGTTCTCTTTTCTAGTAACCTCACTCCAGTTAGAACAAGTACATTTGAGTCGATGAACGAGTCGCTTCAAAACAGCTTCGACCGCTATTACTGCAGAAAGTTTTCTTATTTGGCGTGTGTGAATGTGTTGTGAGGTATGTTTGTGCGGTGGTTTTCGGTCTAATCATTGACGTGTTTGGTGGTGGGTTTGATAATAGAAGTGTGATGATGTGACCATGGACGGAACTAGGGGTACGGTCCGAAAACCGGACTGAACCGAAACCGACTTTGACCGAAACCCCGGATCTAAGACCGGACTGAAATGGTCCGGTCCGGTCCAGTCCAATAAGGCATAATTGCCGGTTCGGGCCGGTTTCTCTGTTTGGGCAAGTCCGTTTTGTTCACTCCTAGACGGAACTCGGAGGGTCTTGATGTCACGGACCCTGGTGAAAATTTGCATCGTAATGTTAATTTTTGTATGAAAATCTCTAATTAGCGTAATGCATCCGGTCCAAAAGAAAACATATCCAACCCATAACGGGCGGACCTAAACCATAGCTAGTCTGAAGACCAACTAAGCTAATGTTATTACTGGATCCAAGCCGGCGAATCCTTGTTTCTTATATATTATTCGCAATCCATTATCATAAAACATTATGATAAAGCTAACACAACATGTTATAACCAATTTACTTACCTTAAACGCAACTAATCTACTTCAAATAGCCAATGTTAAAACATTTGATTCCTAAACAAGAATCGCTAAAAAAACTTAGCATTTCATCATACAAAACTAAGGGGCACCATCAGACTACATGTCAAACAACCTCTAAACATGATTTTGATCATCTAATATGTGAAAAATAAATTTTGTTTACTGTCAAAGTTAATCGTCTTAATTAACCTCGTACTTTTGTTCGTTCTTTCTCATATACCACACTTAAAATAATTTGGGCACGAAAACTGTTTTTGTCCTAATTCTGTCACAGGATGTAATGCTGATGTGACGATAGGTTTGAAGGTCGGTTTACTCAACTACCGCTACCGGTCGATCTAACAAATAAATCCTTTACTAATTAATTACTGTACTTCTTTTTATTATTCCCTCCGTCTCAATAATTGTCTATGTAATCTTTTCTAGGTTGACCCAAAACGTTTGTCCACTATTAAAAATAAAATTTGAAAATGTTTAACTTTATCATATTACCCTTAATTAAAATCGGTATTTACAAAACTAAAAGAGAACATTAATTAATTGTTAAAAGGTAAAATTGTTATTTTATTACTTTTGTAAAATTCAAAACAATAATAAATGCGTTTTTATTAAAATATGTTTTATTTTTCGTGAACAATGAATTTAAAACTAAAACAATTTTTTTAAAGAAAAAAAAAGTTTTAAGAAAAAATAAAATAAAATAACCCAACCTAGGACTGAGTACGGTTCGAAAATCGGACCGAACCGGCCCTAAAACCGATTTGGCCCAAAACACCGAACTGAAAATGTGCAGTTCATGTCTTGGTCGGTCCGGTCCGTTTCGCCGGGCAGCTTGGTCCAACAAAACCTGGTGTTTGGTTTTTAGGAGTATGGGTGAGCATCGGGTCAAAACCGGACCGGATCGAGACTGATTTTGCCAAAAACCATGGACCGAGGACCGGACCGAATGTGTTCGGTCCGTTCCGGTCCGAGAAGGCAAAATTGTCGGTTGTATGTAAGACCGGACCGAACTAGACCAAAGACCGAACATGAAGTAAAGTGTGGATCGAGAATCGGAAAAGATAAGTTTGGTCCGCCGGTTTGAACTGGTTTCTCGGTTCGATCCGGTTATGCTCACCCCTATTTGATTTTGTGCAAGACTAAACCATACCGATTAGTCCACGGACCGAAAATGATTAAAAGAAGCAATGATTTTTAAAATGATACCATAGCAGAATCTATCATCTATCATTTATTTCCAACATTAAATAAACAAATACAATTCATATCTCCAACTAATAACTAACAATCCCTGTTCTTTTGGGTTTAGGGTTTATGTAAAAAATCAAAATCACATCACCAATTAATAAATAAAAAGAAACAAAAATGATTCCAAAAGATGGAGGATCAATCAGTGAAGATGACGCCTCCATTATTTTACAAAGGTTTTTTTCCTTCTTCTTCATCACTTTTTTTATTATTTTTTTACAGTTTTTAATTGTATAAAGAAATGTGTTTTTTTGGGTTTTTGTTTTATTTTAAGAAAAAGGTATGTTATTATTGTTATTCTTTTTGATAAAATGATTTTTTTAATTATTTTTTACATTTAAAATTTGTATCAAGAAATGATTTTTTTGGATTTTTGGTAAAAAGATTCATTTTTTTATCATTTTTAATTTGTATCAAGAAATGATTATTTCAATTTGTTGTTTGATTAAAGAAAAAGGGTATGTTAATTTTGTTGATTAGATTATTGTTTTGTCTTAAAGATTGTTAATTGATGGATTTTTTAGTTTTTTCAAGTATTTTTTACAGTTTCTTGATTTACTTTTTTTGTAAAAAGTCATTGTATTGGATAAATTTTTATAAAAAATGAAAATTTAAAATGGAAATGAAGTTTAATGATTTTCGAAAGATGGGATTTTTTGATAGTATTTTGAGTGTTTGTGAAATGATTTAGCAAGTTTATTTGAGTGTTTATATGTTTATTGCATTGTTTTAGAGCAAACAAGTGATCCCAAACGCTACACGGAAAACTGCTTATATGGCTAGTTAAGAAGGAATAAGCAGTTATATATAACTTGTTTTCCAAACTGAAAAAAGGTGTAAAATAGGCGATCTCATACGCCTTTGTACTAGCTGCACCATATCTGCGATATAAGTATCAACCAGCTTTTTTTAAGTGATTTTTCGCTCAAAAATAAGTAGTTTTGTCCAAACACTCAAAACTGCTTATCTGGTGTAGGATTGTAGGAATAAGCAGACGAGACTTAAATAAGCAATCCCAAACACGAAATTTGTTTTAAGTGTATATATTTCTCACTTTTATTTCGTTGTCGTTATGAAATGAAAGGTACTCGCCCACAACTATTTTAGCTTTGCTTCAAGAAGTGTCCCAGGTTGAAGATGTAAAGATAGATTGGAATACGTTAGTGAAACACACCAAAACCGGCATCACAAATCCTCGGGAGTACCAAATGTTGTGGCGCCATTTAGCTTATTGTGACCCATTACTTGAAAAGTTGGAAGCTGGTGCCGAGCCTGTGGTAAGTGTTTCGTATTTATCATTTGATACTTTTTGTCCGTTATAGGAAAAATAAGTTGTGAACAGTTAATGTGCTTAGGTGGTGTTTGAATATGACTTAATCTCGTTATATTTACAAAAATTCAATTTATCATCATGATGTTTGAGAAACATTATGTTCAAAGAATTTATAAACTTATCGTATTAAACAATTAATAAAAGGATAATATATATCTTATTCTTTTTATTTTCTTCGTAGCATAAATGGTTGTGTTACAAGACATACACTACATATAATTTGAGAAATCATAAGTTATTTGAAAAAGAAAATGAAAAATAACCTATCACAATATGCTCAATGCATAAACAAGTATAAATACATCTATTCAAAACTTATTTACTTATGTTACTAACAACATTGATAAGAATAATTATTTAGAAAAAGGCATATATGTTTAAAAATAAAATATGTCTCTTTCAATATTTATCATTAAAATAATCACAAACTAACAATTCATGATACAAAATATCTATTGATCTTAGACAGACATCTCACGAGTTCCCACAACACATGCCAATGGATCATGTCTTAATACCACTCTCAATATAAGCCATATTTTTCATTATCACAAATAAGCACATCTCTTGGCTTTTGAAAAACCAAACATGTTAAATAACAAATGTGACAACTACACTTGTAAGATGACTAAATATAATACATCCATTAAATCAAGCAATATGTAATCGAAACCAAACAACCTATAGATCTTGAATAATAGATTAAAACATCTTGCTTACGCGTATCTAAAAATTCTACACATATTGATTAGGATTATGCAAACCAGAATTAAAGCATGTTAGTTGAGTCATGTTTAGCCCCCAAAATGATAAGATAATAACAAATTTTATCTTTGCTACACTTCATTAGGCAAATATAAGAATTATATTTTGTCTAACATGAGAATGGCTACTGGAGAATCTATTACACTAGAAATTCAATTTGACGTAACGGTGAAATTGCTTCCATGAGGGAAGTTGGGTTCGGTGTATAACCCGTAAAAATGGTCATGTTTAGCCTGAATTGAGCACCACTAGTGATAGTCTCATATTCATTCTCTAATTTGATTAAATGGCTCTTCCTAAATATGCCTAATGATATCTCATTAGGAGTACACACTAAGCACGTAGAAATTAGGCTTCTCCTTAGTCAATCTAGACACAATGCACCTCGCACATGTGCCATAATGTTTCAAGATGATTACTTGTTCACATGTAATGCAATTATATGTCCTCATAATCTTGATGCTCAACGTTTAATTGCTTAGATATTAAATGCATGTCCACGATAAAGGCATTTGTCTTTTTCTAGTAATTTAGATAAAATATCTCTTAATTTATCTAAATGACACATGCCCCTAAATGCTAAATGCTAACATGTTTTACATGACAAATACATTTAAAATTATCATGTTTTGTATTCGTCATTTTACATGACTTACATGTTAATTATACACCTACACTATATTAGCTTGATATATGTCAATTAACGTTTAAATTCCATAGAGTATTACACATTAATCTCGTTGATTATTGTGTCAATGCATGCTTAGATAAACTTATATGCCTATATCTATAAGTATTATACATCTAGGTATATATTTTCTCATAGCAGAATATTTTTCTTTGCTTCCGTGTCACAAATCTAAAAAGTCAAAAGAGTCGTAAAATGGTTTTATATTTTCTAGAGTCTTCACCCACACATTCTCTTAATCATCATTTCGCCTTCTTCCAAATAATCCACTCTTTTTTCAAGGAAATATTAGATACATATCTAACACTCCTCCAAGTAGGTTTGACAACTTAAATATTTCATCCGAAATATTCAAGTATCTTTAACTTGCAATCGCAAACATTAAAGGTCATATCCGAAAATTCATATTCAAGCCTTTTAACAACATATGTTAAAATGCTCTTCCTAAAGCTAAAAGCTTACATCAACCTTCGTGTGATAAAGGTCTTACGAGTTTCTACATAAGTGATTCGTAGCCTCTTTAATATACACACCTTAAGACTAAGTACTTTGACTTTCGTTAGTCCTTTCCATCCCCTTAGGAATGTCACGATGATTTATCGTCATGTTCACCTCATACACAATGAGGATCGAACATTATCCATCGATCTTAGGATAGAAAACTCATCAAAATTTGTCGTCATTTATTTCGCGACAATGTCTAAAAGGAAATATCTTCATCGAAAAGTTTCGTCGGAAGACAACATCGCCGGTATCCTCACCAAACCACTCAAACGTGAACCTTTTTAAATCTAGGTCTAGGAATGATGAAACAAATCTAGTAAACGTGTCATTCTCATTTTAATAGTCTTGTTACTATTAAATACATTCCGATAAATCTCGACAACTTAATATTTCATCCGAAATGTTTAAGCATTTTTAATTCGCAAAATGCAAATTAAAATGTCACTCATTGTTCATTTCTAAGTCGTTTCACAATTTTTTTTATCACGCCTCTATTATTATGTAGATGGTTAATATCTTCCGTCCACATTTTCGCTACCACCTTTAAGACAATCTCGTACCTCGTCGTGTGATTGTTCTATGAACATTCGCAATACTCGAGAAGAGCTACATAACTTCTTGAATGAAGTTCATCGTATGATAACCGTCATCCGTCATGACATTGTCAAGCTCATCGCTTCCGTCGTTATTTCTCTTCATTTGTTCTTTTTATTCCACAATTTATGTCTGGATGAGCATGAATTAGAAGGGAGGGGAAAACACACATGTTCACATATATCCTTTAACCAAACACTCTCAAGAACTCACAAATGTGATTCTTATTCACTAGAAACCATAAGATACACTTCTACCATACACTTAAACCTCATAACTATTATTCACTCTTGTTAGTGATAACTAGTTCTAGTACATCCCTAAACCACCAAAGTAAAGTGAAAAACCGAGTCATCCTTATTACTATAAACCTCGAGTCATCCACCTAGTCATCTTCACTAGAAGATTCAACCATGTAACCATCTAATAGTGAGTTACCACCACTACAACCCATGGAGGTTGAACACCTTTCACAATGCGTCTTATCCTCATATCCCGACACTCATAAGCATGTGTGCCTATGTTGTCAAGTGAATTTTGTAATGAAATACGTCTCATCCTCATATCCTGACACTCATAAGCATGTGTGCCTATGTTGTCAAAAGTCAAGTGAATTTTGTAATGAAATATGTCTCATCCTCATATCCCGACACTCATAAGAATGTATGCCTATGTTTTCAAAACTCAAGTGAATTTCGAAATGAAATGCGTCTTATCATCCAATCATTTCCACTTTTTAGCAAGTGAAGAACACAAAGAAGATATTCAATCTTTAAGTGTTGTTGAGTCATCACAATGTTGTATCTTTATTTTTCATCCAACCATTTCCACTTTTTAGCAAAGTGAAGAACACAAAGAAGATATTCAATCTTCAAGCATTGTTAAGTCATCACAATGTCAAGCCTCTTACTTCTCTTCCATTATTTTCATATTTTTACCTTTGTTCAAATTAACAACCAACAACAACAAACCTAATGTCAACACCTTCCTTTTCCATTCACGCTCATCCTTCTTCGTTTATGTTTCCTTAACAAATTATCCTTATCATCAACATATAGTTTGACCTAAGGTCTTACGATGATGTTTATACTTAAACACCCCAAACATGAAAAGCATACATAATACTTAATAAAGAAACCTTGAGGATTTAGGAATCTCTCAATACAACCCTTAGTTTATTCAAATCCATATCATTATCTTGGTTAGATGACGATACCATAAGGAACATGTCAATCAAAATACGTTCATACTCCTTATCCAAATGACATCTGGGAAGATGTCATTCTCATAATAATAGTGTGTCAATCAATAAATGAATTTTGTTCTTGTTTATTAAAGTCGGTATTATACCGAAGGGTGTTCGTCAAGTCTTAGTCCTTAAGCATGTGCCGGTCGAACTTTATCATTGGTTCCTAAACATTCTCGTGTCTTAGTATATGTCATGATTCCTTTTATCATGGACTTAGGTTATTATTATCAAAACAACAAGTGCATGTGTCTAAGTTTTAAATTTTCTTTTAAAATATCATAGTTTAGAGTGCATATATCTAAGACACGCATGTCTTGTTCTGTGTTAGTGTATTGCTATATACATATTTAGCTATCATTGTTGGTATATATATATGTGCATTTTTCTAATAAATTTGTTTGTAGCACACTTCCGTAGCTTGATTCCTTGGTTCCCCAAACAAGGGGGAGCATACACCGAGGGGAAGTTGCAACCGTTATGACATCTACACATTTATTGATATGTGTATCCAACCCTTTAATATCACTCTTATGTATGTGTATATATATATATATATATATATATATATATATATATATATACATATATATATATATATTATACATATATATATATACATATATATATATTATTTTACACGAAACTAACCATTGATGTAGGTTAAGAGTTTGCAACAAATTTGATCCATGGATCCGCTAGAGTCTATATACATGGAATGCAAGTGTCATAGGAGTGCAATGAGCTAAGGGGTGCTCGAGTGTCAAAGTAGATATCTTGGGATGATTAAACGGGGTTGATAGGAGCAAGACTTCACTAGGGATGATGCAAGCTTGCCTCTTTGGTTCAAGGTTTAGAGTGTATTATAAGTCTCGCCTAAGACTCCACCTTTTTACTTCGACAAAAGTGGGAGAAAAAGTGTAAACAAGTAACTTATATATTTTACTATGAGTTATAGTTTACATATTTTGTCATCATCAAAAAGAGGGAGACTGTTGGTAGAAATATTATGATATTTAATCTATACATTCTCTTCATGTTTTGGTGATGACAAACATGTTATTTATAACACATAACGTAAAGTGCTTAAGTTACTTGTGATCACAAATCATCAATGCATTCATACGACAACATCTCTCTACGTCTTAAGTCTGCTTCAACAAAGTGTGCACTCGACGTAAATCACTTAAAGGTATGAATAAATAAATGCTTAATGTATTTTATGATCAAAGGATTTTTATTTAACGTCACACTTTTTATAAAAATGACACAAACATTTTTATATCTTTTAGAAAAACATTTTTAGATTTAAAAGAAATATTTTATTCAAATAAATATTTTGAATTCAAATTTTCTACCCAAAAACGGCTAGAAATGTTCCAGAACAAACCTCCTCCAGAAAAGACAAAAAAGGGAGCGTCTGGGCTAGGCGGCCCCCTTAAAATTAAGGGGACCGGCACCCTAATTAAGGGGACTGCCTAGACAAAAAGCAAGCTTAGCTTGCCTATAAATATTGAACTATTCCCCATTGATTTTCTAACCTTTTGCACATACTTTCTTTCTGTTCTAAATCAGTTTATACTCTCCTACAATCCTTTGATCATTTAATCTTAAGCATTTGTTTCCAAGTGATTCAAGCTTATTCCTCCAAGTGCAAGAGAAGAACTTTTGTTATCATTAAGATATGAAGTTATATAGGCTAGTTAGTGCATTTGTAACATGTCTTACATTCCCAATGTATAGATCGAGTCCATGTATTCCAAACTTGTGTAATAGTTAGATCGTAGAGATCATGTTGTGTATAGTTGTTAGATCGTGGTGATCATAGGAAGTTTAGATAGATTGGGTGATCTTGTTAGTGTCTAGGTGAAGTGTAGTGAAGTTGTGTGGTTAGTATTTTAGTCCTCAAAATACATAAGTTGTGATAGATTGGTTCTAGCTAGGATTAGAACTCGACATTTGGCTTAGTGTTGAAAATCGGTGTAAGCTTAGTTATGCATGGTTTTCTCCGCCTAAAGGGAACTTGTTGACTAGTGAAGTAACTCTCGAGTTGGGTACTCGGGGAGTGGAGTAGGGCGAAGAGGTGCTTCGTAACCGAACCACCATGAATCATCACGTCCGGTTTGCATTTTCTTTTACTTTTCGCATTAAATCTTTATTTACTTTATAGCTTTACATTTATACTTGCATTAGATCTATATGTGTGTTGATTGTTGCTTATATTGTTTGGATGAAAATTATTTCATGGATAGAAGTTAACATTGTGATTGCTCTTATATTGCTATGACATGTTCTAGTGGATATAGATGCATTCTTTGCACTTATCATATTGCATCTAACTTGATGGATAATTTGATACGAAATATTTTAAGTTTTTTAATGGAAACGTATTCACCCCCTCTACGATTTCTACAGTTAGGCATTTGGGAGCTAACATATGAATGGTTTGAACTGATTGATTCTTTTTATAAATAATTTCTTTTAAAAACTTTAATTGCTTTTCCATTGAAATCATTTTTGTGGAAAACGTAGAGAGGGGGGGGGGAATGCATTTTCCTTAGTATTTTCTTGTATCAAAAAGTTTGTTTGTAAAATCTAAAATCTTTTATAGATAATTGTCCGTCAATAATTGATGTAATGTGAAATAGATTTAGTGGTCATAATAAAAACAACAAGTACCTAAACTCATAGGCGTATCCAAATCAAATCAAGGGTACATTGAGCAATAGTCTAAACACGAAGCTTAAAACGTACTAAGCCTTGACTTTTCCATAACTAAGATGTTTAGACTATGTGATGTATTCATGATTGTGATTAACGCATCACATGCTTATCAAGAGAATATAAATGTAAATAAATAACACTAGTGAGGATGTAAAGGATATAAGGCACGTTCTTTTATAGTGGTTTGGTTACAAGGGCAACTTCCTTACCCTACTCCACTCCCTAAGTCACCTACTCGAGAGTTTGAATGCACTAATCACCATAACTCCTTTAACTAGCGGAGAAGCCTCACAAATTTTACTTACCCTTTTATCTGGTGCTAAGTAAAACACCGGGTTCTATGAGAAAGAACCATTCACCAATATACTAACAACCTTCCACCATTCCTAATCTAGATATGGTTTAACCAACAATATGGTTTACATCATGTCAAAGATGTTTGTATCCTACTAGGTACCAAACATTTACACTTACATCATCATCACCTAAGTACTTTACACTTCATAGAAAGGATAATAAGAATGATAAGATAGAAGAAGCTTGAAATCAAGAGGCTTGGCTCATGTGGATGTGAGAACCTTGTCTTGTAAGATGGTATGACAAGATAATACTTTAGATGTGCTTATCTTGACAACATATCTTCATAATATATCTACAAGGACAAAGAACATAAGAGAAATAAACATAGAAGGTCAGTTATACACTGATTATTTAGAAAGAGAATTGTATCTTTGAGTGTGTAGAATCAAGAGAAATAAGTTGGTATTTATAGCCAACAAAGTTACTGTATGCTGGTGCTTCTGGTGCTGTTGATAAAGGGCACCGGCTTGAAAACCAGAGGGCACCGGACTACAGTAACTGAATCCGGATTTTATGTTTAAAGCCTTTTTCATTTTTGATGAATAAGTATGAACTTTGATAGTTTGAAGTGATTAATCATAAGTAATGTATAATCTTGAAGGAGACTTTCTTTATGAAAGAAATAACTTAAAGAGATGTTTATGTGAATATGGTCTTTATGTGAAAAATATTTAAAAGACTAGTATAGAGGTTGTTGTGAAAATAACTTTGGAGAAAAAGATTATTTACAAGAAGTATATTAAAAAAACTTGTTGATATGATAAGTTTATATGTTATGAGAGAAATGCAAAGAGTAATTAGAGATTAGTTTTAGAGAGTTAGAAAAACTATTGGTTTAGAACAAATAGATTTTGTTTTTACTTTAAAGGTTTATGTTTTGTCTTCGACAAAACAAAAGGAGAGATCGTAAAATATAAATAAACGTTTTTATGGTTTACTTTGTATTAACAATCTCCCCATTTTTGTTGATGACAAAACATAAACTTATAAAGTAAAAACTAGAAAAACTAAAAGTTCTAAATTGGAGTTTTTACTTCCTTCTCCCCCTTTTTGTCGAAACAAAAAGAGCGTCGAAGAAAAACTAACCATAAAAGAAATGATAGAGAATGCGAGATATAAGAAAAGAAGAAATATTGATAAAAGGGAACCAATAGGTGTGCTCCCCCTTGACGAGAGGATCTCCTAGTAGAGACTAGTCAAGAGTATAGAAATAGGCTACAAGACAAGTATGAGTTTAGACATAGCATAGTTATCCAATAGATGTCGGAAATAAGTTGACTTTTAAAAGTCAAATATAATGCTCCCCCTCAAAGAGTGCATCCTCTTGCTAATACCTGTACTTACGATGTATATTAAATGGATATGAGATTTATTTACAAAATGGGTGAATTATAATCAATCTGGGAAGCTGCAGCTCTGTCAGTGCTGTTCTAGAAGGGAACCGGTTTGTTATCGAACACCACGACTGGCCTATAGGATGACAGCATAGACAAACAAATTTGGCAGGAAGCAAGCTCATTCAAAATTTTTATCAAACACATATTCAGGAATTAGGAGATAAGAGGAAATATAAGCAAGGATAACACAATCATAATTCAACGTAAAACATCACATTTCATCATCAAAGGATAATAATCTAAGACTTGAACATAAACATTACAATTTCATGAAGTAAACAAAATTGACTTGATGTCAACTAAAACTAAAGTCATGATTGGTAATGCCTAAGTTTTCTAAACCTTGATGCTAATAGAACTTAGTGTTTGTCTTGGGGCAAACGGTTAGAAATATCATTTATGCGTTCTAGGACATGATTGAGCATAAACCTTGTTTCGGTTTGAAAATTGTTAATGATGGATTCAGTTCTGAGACAATGAGGACAAGTATGATCTTGTGGTTTAGGAGGTTATTCAAGCCGAAGGCTTTAAATGCTTGGTGGAGGGAATGATGCACTGAAAAGGAGTGTTTGGGTAGAGGTGGAAATAGGGTAGAAAGGGGGAGGCAATTGAACATGAGTAATGGAGGTAGGAGGAATGAGGTTATCTTGCACATATTGTGCATTTTGGAATGCTTCTTGAACATTTTGATGGAAGGTTTGGAGATTCCGCATTTCTTGTTCAATATTTTCCCTTTCCATAGATAGATTGGGTAGGTTGTGAGAAGGAAGAGTGGGTTCAATGGGTGGATTTTGTTGAAATGTTTGTGGTAGGTTTTGAACAATAGATTGAGGAAATGGATTTGTTGATCTTGGTGGTGCATTATTTGGAGAGGAGAGGTATGGATGAGGTTCTATGGGGGTGTTTGGAGGAGTAGAGAAAATAAGAGCTCTAAGAGCCAATGGAGATGTAAAGGGTTCTACCATGGGTGTTGCTTGATTTGAGGTTAATGGAGGTATAGTGAGGGCTAGGGTGGTGTCAATTGTGACAATGGGGTTGAGTTGTGATAGTTGTGGTGAGGTTTCATTTGAGGTAAGATCAATATAGTCAATTTTGGCCAATTTTCTTGGTGGATTTTGGGTTGAGGAGCAAGCACTTGAAGCCATGGTTTGCTTGAGAGTAAATAGTACTAATGATGAGGAGAGTTTGCAGGTTTTAGGTGTGAGAGATGAGGGTTTATGCCCAATTTTATAGTGAAAGTTCATGCAAAACATTTAATGCCTAAACCACTACTTTTTCTTTAAACACAATCATTATATAGCCATTTTAAGTCAAACAGGGCAAAGCCAAACCTGACAGTAATGAGGCAAGTCTAATGAACATATTTATGGGATTAGTTGAGAAAGAGATGACCTTAATTTTTGGAAGAGTCTTCTGTAGAACCGGCGACCGGTGCCATTAAGTCAATGGCACCGGCTTGCTGCAAACAGCACCGGCCTATTCCTGACAGCAAACAATTTTAACCAAATTTTTGGCAATGAGCTTCTAAAGTCTTTGTAATACTCCTAAGCATTGGTGTTTACTATTTTAGATATGTTTAGACTTTTATAGGATTGTTTCTAGACGTATATCCTATGGAAAAAGACTATAACAAACGCTCCTACTAAGGATGTGAAATTTTTGCATAAATAATTTCCTAGGTTCTGATTCTAGAGCACCTAAGGGAACGATATACACACAAGAAAGATGATGCCATTACATAAGCAAAGTGATGCATAAGTCATGATGTCTAAAAACCAAATGCTCCCATACCGCTAGAAGGGGCAAGATCAAAATAATCCAAATTACATAATTCAAATTATCTTAACGGTATATCATGACACAAACAGTTTCTCTCGGATAGCATACTTCACTTCTTCTTGCAAAGGTAATGGAAGAGACACTTGAACAATCCTTTGGTTTGCTTGAATTTCGGGGATTCTCCTCCTTGAATTGGTAGGAGTTGGTTCATGTAGGAAATAGGGTCAAGAGTGTAGTTGTCAATGGGATCACCAGTTGGGTTGTAACTAGTTCCTTGATTTGGAGGTGATTAGAAAGACCCAGAGGAGTTAGAAGGAGTTGGAGTTAGAAAACGTGGTCTCTTACCTTTGTTTTTGAAACGATATATTCTTTTGTTTGAGAGAGGAATCATCACATGATCAACAAGGTAGAATTCACCAGGAAATGGATAAGGGTGATTGGTTTTGACATGCTTAAAGAGTCTTGTGAGAAGCATGGCATAGGGAAGAGTCATTTGTGATCTTTGAGTCACACTTACCATTCGATGAGCGATAAAATATGCAAGATTGAAAGGTTTGCCATTGGCGAGAGAATAGAGCATGTAACATAGGGAGACATTGGGATGATCCTTGTGACCGGTGAGGCTAATGGCATTATCACTAAGGATAATC
Organism: Tanacetum coccineum; assembly: GCA_026074375.1. Lineage (NCBI taxonomy): Eukaryota > Viridiplantae > Streptophyta > Magnoliopsida > Asterales > Asteraceae > Tanacetum > Tanacetum coccineum. The sequence goes on along the minus strand of BQNB010067059.1, from coordinate 15,273 downwards.
TCCCATTTTTTGAAGTTTTCCCTAAGCTCGTTGTTGATCATTTGAAAAGGTTCGAGAGTCACGCTATCACTTTTGATGGTGTGAGTTTTTATCTCGGTTCTTGGATGAAACAAGGTATCACAAACTAATGATGGATCCTCGTGAGGAGGAGGATAGAGATTGGGATGAGGATCACAACTTCTTTGGAGAGATGAGATAGACCATTTGGAAGAGTATAGGCACACACCCTCACAAGGAATCCTAAGAATTCGGGCAAAGTTCTCAAGGGTGAGGACGGTTTCTACATTGTCTATGACAAAACCAATGCAAAGAGTTCCATTTAGGTTTTGAATGAGTCGAACACTTTTGTAAAATTGTAAGATGAATATAGGGCAAATTTGTTCGTTAATGTCAAGAAGACAATCAAAACCAATAGCCGCGAAAGTGGCGCAAAGATTTGGTTCGCTTTCTAAAAAGTCAGGAAGTACGACTCTACCTTCATGAAAAAGACGATTCACAAGGGATTTGTAAATCTCCCTTTCATGACCGGTAAAACCTTCGGTACGATGATACATGGGGATGTAGTGGGCGGTGTCGTAATGATCAACATCTCTTGAGCTTGGCATGATGCACCTATCGATATTCAAAATCTAAGTTAAGTTTTTGAAAAACATTGTTCTCAAAAAGGATAATATAATTGGGTTAAGGTTAACATGCATGGATCGTTTTCTTAGTAGGAAACATGATTAATAACAATTTTAAATTATCCCAAATGTCAAACAATCGATTTGAATGACAAACAAATTATAAGTAAAGGAAATATATACTAAAGAACTAATTATTGTAAAGATTATATAAGTAATTAAGACTTAAAATGGATTGTTAAGGTTTAGATGAAGAGAGATTTAGAGTTTTTGCTAGGACCTTTAAAAATCGCCAATGGAGTTTTCTAAGGATTGTAATTTTAAAACAGTGAGATGATAAAAAGAAGAACAAGACGTTTTGTTCTGTCAGTTGGCCGGTGCTTGCCGGTGTTGTTCATATAATGGCACCGGCTTTATCCCTTAAGGGCGCCGGCTGAGGACAGACTTTGAAAATACTTTGAGAGAAAAAAAATTTCTTTGTTTAAATAATTTTAAAAAAAGTATAATTATGTGTATATGAGACCTTCTTATGAGATATGTCTATATTGGTTTTAAGTATCTAATTTACAGATTAAGTATGAGAGAAAAAAAATATGATACAAGAGACGAGAGTTGTAGGCGGAAACGAGCTTAAAGATAGACATTATATATATAAGGATTCAATGTACCACGCAATACACAAGATAGGAAAAACAATAGTAAGATAGATTGCTAAGATGAAGAACACTTCTCGATCCGGAAGCTTCAATATCGGATATGTGAGCATTAAAAGCGAGATGATGATCATGAGCAAGACGGGGCTTAGGATTTCCATAAATGCTTCCATGATAAAAGACCGGTTGAGTTTTTTTTTGAGAGAGAGTGGAGGGATGAGAGTAAAATTTGAAATGGAGGATGAGTGAAAGAGAAGAGTGATGAATGAGTTTTATATTTGGGAGGGTTAACCGTTGAGGTTGGTATGGGGAAGAGTGAAGAAGGTTTTGAATTTTGAATAAATATATTTTATACTCGAAAGTTTTGTGACGGAGCAAAGAATTTTTAGATGAGATGGGAATTTGAGAGTAAAGAAGCGAAAGTATGCTATACCCGGGAAAAATACATATATTTCACATTTTATACATATGTAAATTTCTCCTATAATTAAAGGCACATAAAATTAAATACACACCATATAGCAAAACATCACAAGAAAAGATTTTAATTATCTAGATCCTTAACAAAAGAAAATCTATTATTTACACATATATATAAATTGTTTAAGTCAAAATTTTAGCCCACGATATTTATTCACCTAAATCCTATAAGCACCATTTTATCTAGAGGCCCAACCAAAAGAAATTATTGGCCCATTTGAAAACAAAAAAGATATCAGACAGCCGATGTTGTTGTTATACCTGAGCCGGTGCTGTTTTACCAATAGCACCGGAAGAACCGGCCAGTTGGGCCAGATTCGAGTTTGAGTAAAAATTGGCCTTTCCATTTGATCTTCTTACCTAAGCTTCAATAAGGCAAGGAAGAATGTACCAAATAATATTGTGCATATGTATTATGATTTAAAAAAATGTTTGATTAAATTTTGAAGACTTTAAAAATACAATCTATTTGAAAAATCTTTGGTAACCTACTCTGGTACCAATTGTGGAAAACGTAAAGGGGGGGAGGGGTGAATGTGTTTTCCTTAGTATTTTCTTGTATCAAAAAGTTTGTTTGTAAAATCTAAAATCTTTTATATCTAATTGTCCATCAATAATTGATTTAATGTGAAATAGATTTAGTGGTCATAATAAAAAAAACAAGTACCTAAACACATAGGCGTATCCAAATCAAATCAAGGGTACATTAAGCAATAGTCTAAAAACGAAGCTTAAAACGTACTAAGCCTTGATTTTTCCGCAACTAAGATGTTTAGACTATGTGATGTATTCATGATTGTGATTAATGCATCACATGCTTATCAAGAGAATATAAATGTAAATAAATAACACTAGTGAGGATGTAAAAGATATAAGGCACATTCTTTTATAGTGGTTCGATTACAAGGACACCTTCCTTGCCCTACTCCACTCCCCGAGTCACCTACTCGAGAGTTTGAATGCACTAATCACCATAACTCCTTTAACTGGCGGAGAAGCCTTGCAACTTTTACTTACCCTTTTATCCGGTGCTAAGTAAAACACCAGGTTCTATGAGAAAGAACCATTCACTAATATACTAACACCCTTCCACCATTCCTAATCTAGATATGGTTTAACCAACAATATGGTTTACATCACGTCAAAGATGTTTGTCCTTTACTAGGTACCAAACATTTACACTTACATCATCATCACCTAAGTACTTTACACTTCATAGAAAGGATAATAAGAATGATAAGATAGAAGAAGCTTAAGATCAAGAGGCTTGGCTCATGTGGATGTGGGAACCTTGTCTTGTAAGATGGTATGACAAGATAATACTTTAGATGTGCTTATCTTGACAACATATCTTCATAATATATCTACAAGGACAAAGAACATAAGAGAAATAGACATAGAAGGTCAGTTATACACTGATTATTTAGAAAGAGAATTGTATCTTTGAGTGTGTAGAATCAAGAGAAATGAGTTGGTATTTATAGCCAACAAAGTTACTGTATGCTGGTGCTTCTGGTGCTGTTGACAAAGGGCACCGGCTTGCAAACCAGAGGGCACCGGACTACAGTAACCGAATCCAGATTTTATGTTTAAAAATCTTAAAGAATAATATGAGGATTTGTAAGCCTTTTTCATTTTTGATGAATAAGTATGAACTTTGATAGTTTGAAGTGATTAATCATAAGTAATGTATAATCTTGAAGGAGACTTTTCTTTATGAAAGAAATAACTTAAAGAGATGTTTATGTGAATATGGTCTTTATGTGAAAAATATTTAAAAGACTAGTATAGAGGTTGTTGTGAAAATAACTTTGGAGAAAAAGATTATTTACAAGAAGTATATTAAAAAAACTTGTTGATATGATAAGTTTATATGTTATGAGAGAAATGCAAAGTGTAATTAGAGATTAGTTTTAGAGAGTTAGAAAAACTATTGGTTTAGAACAAATAGATTTTGTTTTTACTTTATAGGTTTATGTTTTGTCTTCGACAAAACAAAAGGAGAGATCGTTAAATATAAATAAAAGTTTTTACGGTTTACTTTGTATTAACAATTTTGTCAATGTCTTTTTCTTATCGTTGAAGGAAAGTGGAAAAATCGATTGACGACTACTATATCATCAATGTTTATGGTCCACAACATCAGCTGGATAAATCACACTTATGGTCTTATCTTTGTGTATTTATTGAAGATCACACCAGAAGAGTTATTTTATTTGATGATTTAAATGAAGTTAGAAGTGAATCGAAGAGGTTTGGATCTACTTTTTCTTATGGGGATGCTACAATATTTAACTCTTTCATCCATGACACAGGCTTGATTGATCTTCATATGGGTGGTCGGCATTTTACTTGGGTGAATAAAGTCGAGTCTAAGATGAGCAAGTTAGATCACTTCCTTATCTCGGATGATGTCCTCCATTCTAATAAAGAACTGAAGGTCGTTGCTTTTGATAGATTATGGTCGGATCATAATCTCATTCTCCTCCATTGGAAAAAAAATGATTTTGGTCCGATCCCGTTCAAAAAAATTTAATTCTTAGTTTGATCGAATAGATTTTGAAGTCATTGTTAAGGAGAAGTAGGCTGCTATTTCTGATTTAGAACAATCCAAACCTCTTCATACCAAGCTTAAAGATTCAAAATCCCATCTTAAGCTTTAGTACACTCACATTAAAGAGGTTAAGGCTAATAGAAAAAAATGCATCTTGGCTACTTTATGAGACTTGGATAAAAAGATAAATGACGGTCACGCTACTGATGTAGATAGGACCACTCAAATTAATAAGATGCGAGGGATCGAAGACCTAAAGAAGCTGGAATCGATGGACCTGGTTCAGAAATCTATAGTTAGGGGGAGGTAGAGGGAGATGAAATTTTGAAATTCTTTCATGGCCTTATTAACTCTAGAAAGAAATCTCAAATGGTCCAAGGATCATGCTTGATGGTGTTTGGAATTCTGAACCTAAGAACATTAAATCATATTTCCTTGACTTCTACAAGGATTAGTTTAGTTGTCATGAATCCTCGGTTTCCTTCCCCCGAAAAAAAACAAAAAAAAAAAAAAAAAAAAAAAAAAAAAAAAAAAAAAAAAAAAAAAAAAAAAAAAAAAAAAAAAAAAAAAAAAAAAAAAAAAAAAAAAAAAAAAAAAACAAAAAAAAAAAAAAAAAAAAAATAATACTGGCTCGTCGTCTTAGCATTACTGATCGGGATTTTCTCGAATCCATGGTCTCTATGGATGAAATTAAGGCGTCGATTTTGGATTGTGGTAGTAAAAAAGCTTCGGGGCCAGATGGTTACTCTTTCATGTTCACTAAAAAGTTCTGGGATCTTCTTAAGCATGATATTCAGTCATTGGTGGTTTGTTTTTTCTCTACTAGTACGTTTCCCCAAGGTAAATTCAGCTTTCATTACGCTTATTCCTAAAGTGTCTAACCCTTTTTTTATCAAAGACTATAGACCTATTTCTCTTATTGGCATTCATTACAAGACTGTGGCTATAATCCTTGCTAATAGATTATCCAAGGTCATAGACATTATCATTAGTCCTGAGCAATATGCTTTTATTACGGGGCGGCAAATCCTTGATGGCCCTTTTATTCTTAGTGAGACTATTGATTGGTACAAGAAACGTAAAAAAATGATGTTATTCAAAGTTGATTTTGAAAAAGCCTTTGTTTTGTGAGCTGGAGGTACCTTGATTATGTTCTTGATAAATTAGGCTTTGGTATTTAATGGCGTAATTGGATTAAAGTTGGATTAGCATCGGTTATGACTTCTATTCTCATTAATGGGAGCCCTACATCGGAGTTTTCTTTAAAAAGAGGTTTGAGGCAAAGGGATCATGTCTCACCTTTTCTATTCATTATTGTTATGGAGGGTCTTCATATGGCTCTTAACGATGGTTTAGCTGCTAATATGTTTCATGGCGTCAAGGTCGGTTCCCCAGGTATGCATCTTTCCTATCTCTTTTACGCAGACGATGTTATTATCCTTTCTGAGTAGAATCTAAATGCTATGGAAGATATTATTTAGATCCTCGATATTTTTTACATTGCTTCCAGGCTTAAGATTAATATGCATAAATCTAATGTATATGGAGTTGGGGTTTCGTCTAATGAAGTATAGATCATGGCTTCCTACACGGGATGTGAAGCTGGTTTTTTCCCTTTCACTTATCTTGGTTTACCTATTGGTTCGAATATGAGGCGTATCGCGAATTAACAGCCTCTCCTTGACCATTTTAAGTCTATATTATCAGGTGGAAGGCCAACCTTCTCTCCATTGGTGGCCGCCTTACTCTCATCAAATCTGTGCTCGGTAGCCTTGGTAATTATTATTTATGTATTTTCAAGGTCCCCAAAACGGTTGTTACATCTCTCGAAAGTTTACGTGCTTCTCTCTGTTGGGGTAGCTCCAAGGACTCCAAAAAGCTTGTTTGGGTTAAATGGTCGAATATTCTTGCCTCCCTTAATAAAAGAGGTCTCGACGTTGGTAGTTATGAATACAAATAAACCGTAAAAACGTTTATTTATATTTTATTATCTATTCGTGTTTTGTCGATAACAAAACATAACTTCATCGGAAGTAGAAAATAAAGTTTACTAGTTTTAAACCAATAGTTTTCTAACTCAACTATCATCTCATTTAACTTACACATCATATATCTTACAAAATATATAAATACATTTTTAGGATACAAATGTACAAATTAAGACTTAAACATATATAAACAAAGCATACCTTAATAGTATTTTTCCTACAAAATAAAATGGTTTAATACATCATGCATTACTTCATAACATATCTAGAAAAGATTTTTTATGATCTAAAGTTAGATTTTTTGTCAGACTTGCCGGTTCTTTCCAGTTGCACTAGCCGGTTCCATTGTGGTGATGGAACCACCAAGAACCGGGCTACAGTATTATCCTGTTCTATTGGCTTGCACTGGCCGGTTCCATTGTGGTAATGGAACCGGCAGAACCGTGCTACAGTAACTTTCAAGCCTATAAACACCAAGCTATTTCTCTTGTTTTAGGCATCAATTAGAATAGTTTTTCACTTTTATATTCAGCTAACATCTGATCTTTAATCATATTCTTTTCATTTTAGTGTTTTGGTAAATTTCTTAATAGAAGAAGTTTTGCCTACGTTTGCATACGAGATCAAGCATCAAGGATTACTTATAGCAAGTATCTCTCATCTCTTAAAGATCTATCTATTGATCTCTAAGTATCATCTATCATCATAGATTATGGAGTCGTGTGTTATTTTGTATCTAGAGCATTTGGGAAGTGTATTACACTCGATAGGATTCGTAAGGTCGAATCTATCTTTGTATTATCTTAGTGTATTGCTTAGTACCTATTAGAGGGTAAGCATTGTAGGGTTTGTTCATCCATATTGGAACCCGGTGTTTAGCTTAGTATCGGATAAAGGGTCAGCGATGTTGTGAGGCTTCTTCGCCGGTTGAAGAAGTTATGGTGACTAGTCCATTCAAACTCTTAATTAGGTGACTCGGAGAGTGAAGTAGGGCAAGAAAGGTGACCTTGTAGCCGAACCACTATAAATATCCGTGTCTCATACTCTTTATGGTTTATATTTATTAATCGTTGCTAAAACTATATAAATAAATAGATCTACAACAAACTAAACAATTAAGTTATAGTTTTAATTGGTAAAACTATTCAACCCCCCCCCCCTCTAGTTTTCCATAATTGGTATCAAGAGCAGGTTATCAAAGATTTTTAAAGTAGACTGTGTTTTAAAATCTTTAAAATCGATCAAATGAACTTCAAAAAATACAACATCTATTCAGATCTATTTGTGTTATCTATTTTTCCTGTATTAGAAAGAATGGAGGATCATCAAAATTGGTCACGGACATCTTGATGCTATCTCTGAAATTACAAAAAGGTTCATTATAGTCTTCTCTCTTTAAATATTGTGACTAACCTCTTTTGGGTATTAAAATGATTGGTTAATATTTAAAATTGTTGTACTCGGTCGAAATTTGGCCCTGGCCCAATAAGCCGGCTCCACTGGTTCCATGGAAGCATGGAACCAGCCAGGCTTAGCCAATGGAACCGCGGACTCTGTTAAAATTTTTATAAAAAATAATTATAAGCTTTGGGCTTGAAATAAAATAAATGGGTCAAAACCATAAAAGATCAATTTTACAAATCTTCTACATTTTTTTTATTTACCAATAACGGGTTATAATTGTCTCCCTAGGACTTCAATTACGAAAAGGTACACCTTTCTCTTGTCCCTCTTAAATATGTATGTCATATCTTGTCGTTGAATTAAGCATAAAATGATATGTGATTTGTGTTATTTCCTTAAAAATAAATATAATCGTCGGGTCTAGCACACCTCGACAACTTCTTCCTTAGGACCTCTTCAAACGATTGGCTCCTTATTTGAGTCATGTTATCCAAACACGATATTACGGGTATTAAGCCTAGCTATTCAAAATTCAAACCTACTCTCCACAATTGTCCATAAAAACCGAACTGGCACCTCCTCCTTAGTATATAAAACTGCCTCCTCCTCCACTACCACTCTCATTCATTTCAAAAATCAAATCTCTTTATTTTCCCTCTCACTCAAAACTCACCGAGTACCATCATTCATGGAAATGCTTTTGGAAGTTCTAAGCCCCGTCATGATCGTCGTTATCATCTCACTGCTCATACTTCTCTATCTGATATTCAAGTTCCCGCATAGAGAAGTGTTCTTTATATTAGCCGCTTACATCACCATTGTATTTCCTATTCTTTGTATCGCATTATGCGTTGAAATGAAATATATGTAATATGTTTTACCTCTTGTTAAGCTTTGTCTTGTTTCTATATCTTCTTCTCTCGCTCTTGTGTAACTCAAAAAAAACTTGCTTGATGAAACTTAACCAAAAAAAGTTTATATATATATATACACATACACACACATCTAAAAAACTGAATAAAATTATTATTATAAAATTAAAAAAAGGGGGGGAAATTTTACTCATCGGTCCGTTTCACTTTCAAAGCCGGTTCTCTTGGTCTAACAGAACCGGTGGAACCGGCAATCTGATAGGACAAAAGCATCAGTCTCCCTTTTCACTTCACTGTTTCCATATTCCCTTCCAAAAACAACCGCCATTGACGAACTGCGTCTACCATAATCATTTTTTCGAGTTTATCGACTTTCAAATCATGCAAACCATCTCTTTGTAAGTATCAATCTTAAGTTATCTCTTTAAATTAAACCTAGATTCATTTCCCCTCTTAATTTTAGGTCTTAAAAAAACTTTATTCTCAATTCATCGACGAATTTAACGTAATTAAGTATATAGGCTAACATTAGTTAGGAATTGCATCTTGATCTTCGTTAAAAAAGAATCTCATGCATATAAACTAAATGTCGAAAAAAAAATTCTTACATTGTTAACAACCGTAAAAATGGGATGAAAAGTAATTATCTTATGGAAAGGGATTTTAACAAAACACTTAGAAAACTTAATTTCAACGATTTGAGTTTGTATGTTCTTTCGGCAAAAGTCATTCATAAAATCAGAATTGTCGTGTTTTGATTTTCTCTTTATTTTCTAGGATCATAATGCCGAAATCCATCCACGTTGATCATCATGATACTGCCTATTACATTCCTATGTACCACCGAATCCAAGGCTTTAACGAACATGATAGGGAAATCTACAAATCTCTTGAACATCAATTGTTCCATGAAGGTCGCGTTATTGACCCATCATACCTTGGAGACCAACGTAACCTTTGCCCTTCTTTCGCAGCTATTGGATTTGATTGTCTTCTCGATATCAATGAGAAAATTTGCCCAATGTTTATTCTTCAATTCTACAAAAGTGTCTGTCTTATTCATAGTTTTAATGGAACCCTCTCCATCGCCTTCATCATTCGCAATGTTGAAATCACACTTCGCTTTGAGGAATTTGCTCGCATTCTTCATGTTCCCTGTCATGGATTGTGTGTGTTCACTCCCGAATGGTCCATCTCATCCCTACCAAATGGTGTTGGTTAAAATCTTGACATTTATCCACCCCCTTTGAGGATCCCTTGTTAATTCATGATGCCCTTTTCTATCAAAGACCTCCTGGTAAGACCCACAACGTCAAAGGAGTAGACATTACCCTCGACCCCTTCCAAATGGTCATTTCTGAATTAAAGATAAATTTCAAAAAATAGGAAATCATCCTTAGTGAAAATGCCGTAAGCCTCATAGGAAACAAGGATCATCCTAATGCTTGTCTCTGCTACATGATCTGTTGTCTCACCATTGGAAAACCCTTTAATATTGCCTACTACATTTCCAAAATGATGGTAAGTGTAACCAAGAGTGCTGACATGACACTACCTTATGGAATGCTTCTCACTGGCCTCTTTGAGCATGTTCAGGTCGCTCATCCTCATGCCTTTTCGAATGATCTCTATCTTTTGGATCACGTGATGATTCCCCTCTCCAAAAAGAGAGTCTTTAGGATCATGCTAAATGGAAAAAGGCCTCGCCTCCCAACTCCCACTCCCTCTGAATCAGCTGAGTCACCATATTCTTCTTCTCATCAAGAAGAAGAAAATGATCCCGTGAACAACTACATGATTGACCCCATTCCCTACATCAATCAACTCCCACTCATCAAAGGAGGAGAGTCACCAGAATTCAAGCAAACCAAGAGTATGTTCAAGTGCCTCGGTCATTTCTATCTAACCTAGGGAAGAAGAAAAAGTAAGTGTGTGCTAGAAGGTATGAGTGACAAGAGGGGTTTGTATCTAATGAACTTGTTTCGTTTAAACTATTTGGTACTTGTAAACTTTTAAATAATCTTTCTTATCTCTCTTTGTATGTCTGAATACTCATGTAGTGTATCCTAAACTTAATCATTCAAGTCTTATGGATGTTATCTTATGCCTTATATTGTTTGCCTTTCTCATTAAGGAGCGTTTGGCTTAGTAGAATCTCTTAGGATAAGAACACTTTTTCCTCTCCCACTTGCCTAGGTCTATCTAGCATTGGATATTGATCTAGAAATAAAAGGGAAAAATAGTATTAGAGAAGCATTTAGATCACTACAAGAAAAATTGAAATTTGAGGAACCTTAACTGCAGCAAAGCCGGTTCCATCGGACCAATGGAACCGGGCTTGCCGGTTCTACAAAGAGCATTTGCTCGCTTTTAGGTGATAGTATGTTAATTTAAGCTCATAAATATGTTAGTTAGACTTGTATTAAGCTAACCCAATACCTGGTTCTTTCTTGTTTGACTTAAAAAGGTGTCCAAGTGATTAAGGTTTAAAAAAAGATAGTGGTTTAAACATTTAATGTTTTGCATGCCTTTTGTATATAAATTTTGACCTTAGTTATAGCTTTCCATCACCATCCAAAACTAAAATTAATCAGCCCTAAAACCTTTCCTTGATCATCATCTCCATGACATCAAATGCTAACTCTTTCACCCAAAATCTACCAAGAAAGATACCAAGAACCGATTTCATTGATCTTTCATCAAATGAATCCTCGCCAATCCAAAACATTCCCATAAACACCAACCTAGATACCACTCTTGCTCTCACAATCCCTCCACCAACAATTAGCTAAACAATCCCATCTCAATGGACAAATGTATCACCTCTAACTCCTAGAGCTCTTGTCTTTTCTACTCCTCCTAGCTCACCACTTGAACCGCATCCTTACTTAACCACTTGGATGATCTTCTACCAAGGAACTTCAATCCGCCACCACTGTCACTCCCTCAAGGTCACTCTCAAGGTCTCTCCCAAGCACTCCTTATACCAACACCTATAGAGTTTGAGCCATCTTTCTCTCCAATCAATCTCTCTAGAAGTAGAATGTGTGCTCAACCCAAACAATTCTTAAGTAGAAATCAAGTGATGCAACAACTTAGACAATTCCAAGACTTCGACCGTCACATTGAAGCCGCAATCCAAAACGCATAGAATCTGCAAAATAGCCTCCTTCCTCCATTCACCACCACTTCTTCTCAAATGCCACCACCATTTCACTTTACCACCACCTCTACAACCACAATACCACATTTTAGAACATCACTTCTGCCATCAAGCACCTTTGTCCCTCTTGATCAATCACTATGGATGGAAGGTCCCCCTCCTTCTCAACATCAAGAACATACTTGTCCCCATTGTCAACGAACCGAAACTATTATCAACAATCTTCAAAACGAGATGAGATTTATGTTAAACCACATCCTTGAATGCCTCAACCATCTTTCTAACCAAAAACCATAAAATGGTGATTGCAAGCTCATAAGACCTTCGGCTTTGGAAGAATAGTCTAGTTAGAACATTAGTCATGATTTTAGTTTTATTGATCTAAGTCAATATATTTTACTTCATGACTAAAAACGTTCTTAATGTTTGATTTATGTTTTTAAGCTTCATGTTATGAATCATGCATGTGTAAAGAGATTGTCTTCTGTTTTTCTATCAATTTGTAGCATGTTATTTGAATAAAATTGCTTCCCGCTAAAATTTCTAAAGCTGACTTTTCTGAAGGTCAGTCGGTGCTATTCACTTAGGAAGCCGGTTCCTTTTAGGAACAGAACTGGCTAGAACCGGCATCTCAGGATTTATTTATTATTTTTTCAATTTGAAGTGATTCTCAATATCATTTCTCTACAGGTTTCTCCCATCCAGAGAGAGCATACTCATCTCAATACTAACATTTTTTTTGTAGCTTTCTCAATTCATTTGAAAATCCTTGACAATCCCATTTAGGGGGAGCTTTCGTCAAGGGGGAGCATGAGATTTGATTCTCTTTGAATCAACTTTAGTTTCGACACTTGTCGAAATCTCCTATATTTTCTGGGATTTGATTCTTTCCAAATCAATCATAGTTCCATTTTAGTTGAACCCCATAACCTTACTACATTGCATTGCATATTTTTCGTTGATTAGTTTTCCTTCAACGCTCTTTTTGTTTCGACAAAAACAGGGAGAAGGAAGTAAAAACTCCAATTTAAAACCTATAAATTTTATAATTTACTTTCGATAAATTTGTGTTTTGTCATCAACAAAAAGGGGAAGATTATTAATACAAATAGACCGTAAAAACGTTTACTTATATTTTATGATCTATCTGTGTTTTGTCGATAACAAAACATAGAATCATCGAAAGTAGAAAATAAAATTTACTAGTTAGTTTTCTAACTCGGCTATCATCTCATTTACCTTACACATCATATATCTTACAAAATATATAAATATATTTTTAGGATAAAAATATATAAATTAAGACTTAAACATATATAAACAAAGCATACCTTAATAGTATTTTTCCTACAAAATAAAATGGTTTAATACATCATGCATGACTTCACAACATATCTAGAAAAGATTTTTTATGATCTAAATTCGGATTTTTTGTCAGACTTACCGGTTCTCTCCAGTTGCACTAGCGGGTTCCATTATAGTGTTGGAACCACCAAGAACTGGGCTACAGTATTAGCCAGTTCTATTAGCTTGCACTGGTCGGTTCCATTGTGGTAATGGAACCGGCAGAACCGTGCTACAATAACTTTCAAGCCTATAAATACCAAGCCATTTCTCTTGTTTTAGGCATCAATTAGAATAGTTTTTCACTCTTATATTCAGCTAACATCTGATCTTTAAGCATGTTCTTTTCATTTAGTGTTTTGGTGAATTTCTTAATAGAAGAAGTTTTACCTACATTTTCATACGAGGTCAAGCATCAAGGATTACTTATAGCAAGTATCTCTCATCTCTTAAAGATATATCTACTGATCTCTAAGCATCATCTATCATCATAGATTATGGAGTCGTGTTTTATTTTGTATCTAGAGCATTTGGGAAAGTGTATTGCACTCGATAGGATTTGTAGGGTCGAATCTATCTTTGTTGTATCTTAGTGTATTGCTTAGTACCTATTAGAGGGTAAGCGTTGTAGGGTTTGTTCCTCCATATTGGAACACGGTATTCAGCTTAGTACCGCATAAAGGGTAAGAGAATGTTGGATTGGTTAATCCTTATGAAGAACCCGGTGTTTAGCTTAGTACCGGATGAAGGGTAAGCGATGTTGTGAGGCTTCTCTGTCGATTGAAGGAGTTTTGGTGACTAGTGTATTCGAACTCTCGAGTAGGTGACTCGGGGAGTGGAGTAGGGCAAGGAAGGTGACCTTGTAGTCGAACCACTATAAATATCTGTGTCTCATACTCTTTATGGTTTATATTTATAAATCGTTGCTAAAACTATATAAACAAAGAGATCTACAACAAACTAAACAATTAAGTTATAGTTTTAATTGGTAAAAATATTCAACCCCCTCCCCCTTCTAGTTTTCCACAACAGTCTTAAAGCGTTCAATATGTGCCTTTTATTGAAGTGGAGAGGCGTCTTTTTCATAATCCAAATGTTTTATGGGTTCATGTGGTTAAGGCGATTCATGGTGATGAAGTAAGTACTGATATTAGAGGTTGTCACACTAATGGGGTCTGGGCTAGCATTGTCGGGTTGATTTTTCACCTTCACTCGAGTGGTATTGTTCCCCTAAACTCTATTCGTTTTAAGGTTGGTGATGGCTCTTCCATTCGCTTTTAGAAAGATACATGGTTAGGCGAGGATCCTCTCTATATTAGATATAACAGATTATATCACCTGGAAAAAAAACAAAGATTTCTTTATTCAACAACACATTGCAAATGGTTCTTGGTTTTGGGATTGGAGTAGACCGGTTAATGTGGAAAGAACAAAAGATGAATTCAACGCCCTTTTCTGATATCGCCAGCTTGGAGCCTGAAGAGCTTGTTGATTCTAATACTTGCATTTGTAGTCTTTCTCATGACGACAAATTTTTGGTGAATTCGGTTAGGAAGCATATTGATGAGCTATCTCTCCCTTCCTTATCTCCAAGTACTCGGTGGTGTAAGATTATTCCTAGAAACTAGAAGGGTTAACATTTTCACGTGGCGGATGTTTTTAGATAGGCTCCCAAATCATTTAAACTTATCTTCCCGAGGTCTAGACATTAATTCGATTATGTGCCCAGTTTGCAACATTTTCGTAGAATTAAGTGCCTACACTTTCTTCTCTTGTGACACAACTTCTGATGTTTGGCATCTCATTCGTGTTTGGTTAGGTTCTATGTTCCCTTCCTTTTCCTTATGTGGCTAGTGGGATCTTTGGTTTCAGTCATGGCACCCCTCAAAGGAAAAGAAGGACTGCGCTTACCCATATTTACTGCTTCCTGTTAGACCTTATGGCAGTTTAGAAATAATATCACTTTCAACTCTTATTCTATAAGTAAAAGTGATATCTTTGATTACATTTGTCTTATTTCTTTTTCATGGCTTAAATTTAGAGATAATCTTTGTATTAGCTGGAATGATTGGTTGCAATCATCTTTGTAACTCTCTAGCGCCTTGCTAGTTTTTTTATATATCTTAATCTGCCGTTTTAAACATTATTTTTACGAGAGAATTTGTAGGCATAAAGATGTGACTAGTTTTATG
>BQNB010067058.1:0-34334 GCA_026074375.1 Tanacetum coccineum | reverse complement strand
CTTTGGGTATTTAGTTCATCTAATTGGTATGAAATGTATGACTCCAACTCAGTTGGAAAGCCTGATAAAGTATCTTCTTGAAAAGCTCATACATAAAAAACATGTAAATAAATTTTTTCAAAAACAAAAGAAAAAATTGAAAATTTTCAAAATACCAAAAAGATTTGACATATTTTTCATATTAAAAAAAACATAATTTAAAACGATCACATGCTTAGTTTCATGATTCCAAGTTTTTATAAAAAGCTTTCAAATTGAAAATACGGAATCATGATCTAAGGGGGGAGTTCTTAAAATTTTCCATTCACATACATCATTTTGGAAAGAAAATGAAAACAATGATCTCTCACAAAGACTGAATTTGAAAAACGTTATAGTTTCAAGGGGGAGTTTTTATTTAAGCATTTTCATTTTCGGACTAAGTTCTTTACACGATTTCATTTCAAGGGGGATTTTTTGAAAAAGATTCATTATTCAAGGGGGAGTTTGTGAAAAATTGAAAAACAAATCGAAAATGATAATCACATGGGCTAAATGTGTCAATTTTCAAAATCTTTTTCGGAGGCTATAAAAGGAGGAAAATTTTTCATTTCATTTTTTCTTTTACCGAATCCATTAATCGAGTTTGAGAAGAAAATCAACGCAAGCCTTTTTGAGTTCATAACAACGATTTCTACCATTTTTCTTTCTCAAACGTAAGTGGGTGAGAATAATTAAACTATTAATTGATGATAATGTCTTATCGAGTTTAAACTCGGTAATATTGAAGATTACCGAGTTTATGTGTCATCGATTTTTTGTCAATAAATACACATCAAGGTTGATAATATGCATAGATTCAGTAAGAATACGTGATGAATAGACTATACATGATTAACCATTAGTTTAAATTGAAATTCGGATGTGTATGAAGATTACCGAGTTTGATGATTATCGAGTTTAATTGACTTCAGGTGGTAATTCGAGAATGATAATATAACGTATTGAATTTGGATTGAGTTTGGTTTTTCATATGTCAAAAAGAATCAATGTTTGTGAAACTCAGTAATAGTCATAATGTAAAACTCGGAAAGGTTAAAAAGTCAAACTCGGAAAGGTCAAAAAAGTCAAACTCGAAAAGGTCAAAAGGTAAAAATTCAGTGAAAGTACGTTTGTGGAAACATGAAGGTGTTTTGAGAAAGAAATAATGTTGATAATTCATGATAATGTTTGAATGACTATGGTACAAAAGGATCAGTTTCTCATGTGTGATGAAAACGTTAAATAATTTTGGCAAAGAAATCAAGTTTTTATGAATTCTAAGCTATGGGTCATATATATATATTCGTAATTGTTAAATGGACTAAGTCATGTCCGGTTTAGGCCATTTTCTACAATGAACAGAATGAGGAGTGAGTGACTTAGTGTCCATTTAATTATTGAATTAGATATGTTTGTCTTCATTATTTAGGATTCATGACAAAAAGTGAAAGAAAAAGTTTTTATGACTTGAATCTGCTAATCCAAATTTCAATTGTTTAAGTGGACTAAGTCATGTCCGGCTTCGACCGTTTTTTGCAATGAACAGAATGAGGAGAGAGTGACTTAGTGTCCATTCAGTTGTGGGTTTGAGATTACCTGATTCTATGTTATCATTATAAAGAAAGTTTTTGTCAAAAGATTTCTGGAAAAAGTTCTCAAAATCTGTTATTGTGTCAAAATGATACTCTTTCACAAAACAATTTTAAGAAGTTGAATGATTTCTCTTTAATTTTTCATAAAAGAGTCTTGATTAAAATCAAAAGAGAAATCTTCATCATTCTTGAAAGAGTATCATGTCACAAAGAATTTCTGGTGAGGATATTCTAAAAACAGAAAGAGAGAGCTAAATCCATACGCGAAAAAGCAAATCAAAAGTGTGTTCGAAAAAGAATTGCCAGAACACACAAAAATTGGTAAATCAAAAGAATAAAGCGTATGGCATGTGCTAGAAAAAGTAAGAACAAGCACATAGGAAAGAAACTGATCAAAAATATGTTCAAAAAGAATTGCCAGAACATATAAAACAGAATTGTTTGTTATCTAACATCTCAATTGTATTCATTCAGTAATCATCATGGCACAACAACAACATGCAGCTGATGTTCATCCAGATGAACTGTGCCCTCCGAACAAGAGATATGATCTTATGGATGCTAACAAGAAAGTTTATCTCGAGCATGTGCAACGTCCGCCAGAAAGCAAAATTCTGACGAATATCATCAAGAATCATCCATTATGATTCAGCATTGCAGCTTCTTCATCCGTTCCATGGATTTATATGGCACAGTTCTGGCATACTTTGAAGGAAGACGGATCAAAGTATCGGCTCAGGTTTATGCTGGACAAGAAAGAACTCACTCTTACACTAGATGACTTCAGAAAAATATTTCATCTTCCATAAGCAACTGCCAATAATCATAATTCATTCATGCCACCACCATCATTTTCTGACATGGTTCCATTCTACAAGCAAGTATTGGGATTTACATGGAGTTAAAGACACAATCAAATTTCAAGACTACTGGTCTTCTGCAGCCATGGCAAACGTTATGCAAAATATTCTCCAAATGCTTAACAACCCGTGTTACTAGATGGGACCAACCGCCGTTACAGATAATGCAAATGATGTAATGCTTTGTCAATAACATTCATGTGGATTATGCGGAGTTACTATGGGAAGGACTCTACTATTCACTTCATCATCCAACATCTTCAATTCCATATCCAAGATTTACAAAGATCATCGTTAGTCATTATATGACTATCTTTCCTGAAATCTCAAGACGTGCTCGAGACAAGTATCACAACTTGCAAGATGATGATATCATGAAGAATATTTTTAATTCAGTAAGACATAAGCACAAAGTTAGAATGCAGATACCAGCTTGGATGATCACTAAAGAAATGAAGCACACAGAGCATTACCGGATGTATACGGAGGTGTTTGGGATAGATGTTCCTCTGACTTAGTCATAGCCGACCGAGTCTACCCAAGGAACGCATAGGACACCTAGCGCTCCTAGGTCACCTAACCCTAATAATTAAGCAGCAGAGTCATGTGCTCTAAGACGATCAACTGTGATTCGTCTTCGTATCCCTAAAAGGCGATCCGCACGTCTTACTCCACCAGCTCCAGTGCTAAATGTTGACAAGGAAGACGAGATGATTTTACAAGATGCATTACAAGTTAGTCTTGCAGAGCATAAAATTCGTGAAGAGTAGGAAGCTAGAGAAAATGTGGCATTGGTTGACGAGCACTTGGCATCTGAAGAAATTGATAAGATGGTAGAAGGACAAGAGAACGTTGTTGATGATAGTTCAATCCTTAGGAATGATGAATCAAATATTCCCAGCACTAGGATAGAGCCTCTGAGTGATAAGGAAAGTCCGGAGGTGGAGATTGCTAAAGAAAAGGAAGTGGAGATTTCTAAAGAGAAGGAGGAAGAGCTAACTAAAGAAACGGAGGTGGAGATTACTCAGGAGACTCTAGTGGTTAACATTACTAACTTTGTTATACCAGTAAATGTTAATGATGAAAATGAAGAAATAACTGATGAGGTGTATGAATTGAAGAGAAGGGAGAAAGGGAAGATTGTAGAGACAAAACCTATTAGATCTCCTAGGATTCATACTAATATCGTATCTTCGGATACCGAGAAACTCCAAGAATTGACGGATACTCATACTACACCATTATTAAGTTCATCTCACACTAAGTTATCTAAGACGAATCGACTTTTATCCTTGCTCAAGACAAAACCTACTCTCTTCAAACGATACAAGAGTTTCTTTTAGGAGGTACAGGGATGTTATGGTTACTTATTTGCACATTTACGAGCGAGGTTTATGCCAAGGAAGTCATTCGATACACTTTCTGATAATCTTCATGATGTAATGGTAGAGATATTACTTGTTATGGTTGATAAACACATTAAGGAGCAAGTTGTGAAGCAAGTTCGTAATCAAGTTCCAGTGTATGTTGCGGAAGGGTTGATTCTGGAGAGGCAAAAGGCTAAAGAAGAGACGCAAAGGTTGATTGCTAAAGCTATTTTGCAGGAACGTGGAAATATTCAGGCTCAAATTAAGACACACATTGATAATGCAATTGCCAACGTCATTCCTTATCAAGTCTATGCATCCGTTCGAAGTTATATGTCTGGACATATTCTTCATGTTTACCCGGCTCAATCACAAATATCCTCTGTTCCAGAACAACAATAACAACTGTATCTTGCTATGAAAGACGATCCTCAATTGCAACAACAGGACATAGCAATATGGTTAGCTCTCCAGATGAAGTTTAAAAGAGCTATGATACCACAAACAACATGTAAGACTCCTGCCGTTCGCCCAAGAGATCAGGACGAACCTCATGATGCTCATCCTGAGGGGGAGAATAGTGCAAAGCGACAGAAGACCTCGGAGTATGAAGCTTATGTATCTAGAGAGTCATCATCTAGACAAGATTTACAAGAGGAACTAGCTCCATCAACCTCAGGTAATCAAGAACAAGATGATGATTTTGATTTTTGGAGTGACTCTTATGCTTCAAATGGTGTTGAAATACCATCGAAGCAAGTATCACAAGACATTATGGAAGAAGTATCGCTGACTATTGATGAAGCTAAGCTGAGAAAGATGGCTGATGAGATGTTGAGACAGAGATGTACTTCAAGAGATGAGCATCAGTATCACATTGATCAGATGAAGAATTTCTTAAAGAGTGACATTGTCTGGGAAAGTAGAAAAGAAATTCTTGTCTCTCCACATCCACGAAAGACCACACCATTAGTTCATAGCTGTCAACGAGATCCTGAAGCTCCAGCATTATCTCTGATTAATCAAGACCTTTTGTATTTGAAGAAAGGAAATTCTGGACCCGAGAAGATAGTCTTGTCACTTCACAAGTTTCCAGCAATAATCTTCAACGATGATGATATTGAAGAACGAACTTCCAGATGGGTGAATAAGTGTGTAAAGAAATTCAATCCTTATGCTCGATATGGTGTTGAACATTGGAAGAATCCTCATGCGAAGATTTTCTACATAAGGAAACAGAAAGAGCCTGGAAAGCCAAAGGAAGAGGTTTATTCGAACTCAAAGATTATTCAAGTTGTCAAGACATACTGGGAATTGGGTCATGAACACAAGTTTATCACAAAGATTATTGCAAGAAGAGCTAATAAGTACCTAGTGACAATAACTAAGCCAGACTACAAGAATCTCAATAAGAATGATATTGAGGACACATACTTGTTGATAATGAATGGTAAGGTACCGGATTATGCAGATACAAGATTGCTATGGTCTTTATCAGTCTTCATTAGAAGTTCAGTGATATGGGAAAGAGTGCATGACTTCCAACTTGGAATTGAAAGCTATCAACAAAAGGTTAATCTCGCTGCACCAACAATAACTTTCCCAGGAATTGAAGAGCAAGAAATGTTCTCCATCATCTATGAGCCTGTGCATGGAATTATTTACAAGAATAGTAAGAAAGAGAAACGGGTGACGGGACATTCAAAAATCCATAAGTTTTGTGATTCTACGTTAAATAGAGTGTTAGAAGGTTTGAAGAGTTATAATAATGATGTCAAGTATGGATACGTACAAAAAGATCTCGCCAAAGATGAAACAGAATACGTGAAGTTGTTTGAAGAAGGGATTGAAGAAAGATTGAAGCATCGAAGGCAGATGAGAAGATGGGAGATGTTCGTGAATGGAAGACCACTAGGATCAAGAAGAGAACGCCCTGAATAATCGACCCATATGGGGAGATTGTTAGGATCATTAAAAGTGCCGATTATGTGATTTTGTATTATTTAAGTCATTAGTGTTTCTTTTGATAATGTCAAAGTAGTTTGTAATAAGGTATATTATGCTAAAAGAATGAAATAGCATAATTACCAAAGTCTAGGGACTAGATGTGACAAGTTAGGAAAATAAGGAAGGGAAGCCTCCTTCTATTAACTATAAATACCCCTCTAATCTTCATTAGAGGGTGATGCACTTGTAACAAACTCTTTCAATTTTCCCTCCCTTTTATTTCATTTGAATTTCAAATACTTGCCTCTCTCTACTATTCTCTCTATGCATACATGTTCGATATGATTGATTCAAGATTAATGTGACCTAACACATATTTACTTGATTGTGTATAACTTGATTTTATTTTATAACTTTATAAAATAAATAACTAGTGGTGATTCAATAAGGAACGAATCCGAGCCGAATATCTACCACCAAACTAGTCGACCAAAGCCGTTAAATTTATGTTTTTTAAATTATGTCTTTTAATTTATGCATTTTAATTTATGTATTTTTTAATGTAATGTTTTAATTTTAATGAATTTTATTTTAGTTATAATAAGTTTATTTAAATAATAGTTAATTAAAAAAAATTTAAAAATTAAAAAAAATAGTTTGGCTCCAGAAATTCTGGTGCCAACCAATGCCTCTGAATTCTGGTGTCATAGCAATTCTGGTGCCAAACTCCATTTTGCTGACGTAACACCACTTTTTCTCTATGGCACGAGGATTTTGGCACGACCGCTCCCCGTGCTCTTAGCCGCTTTAGACAAGAAAAACTGTTGGTTTGTGGTCGTTACGTGTAATGTTTATTACTACTTAGTATAGTGTGAGCCTATCGGGGGCACACACGAATACACGAAGAGTACATTTATTATATATTTAATATGTATACGTGTTATATATGTATTAAATATATAATATGTTTTACGACATGTATTTAATAACCGTTAGTTTCCGTTAGACGCTTAACTAGTTTAAATACATGTTAAATATAAAAGAGAAGGGCTTAGCAGTCGAAAAGCAAAACCCTCGTCATCCTCCTTTGTTGGCAGATTTTGGAATGGACTAGAAGGGGGTCCAAGTGTCGTTTTTAGAATATTTATAGAGTGAAAGAACAAAACTCGGAGTGGGGAATAAGTTTTGAGATTAGGGTTAAGGTGCTATATAAACACCCTTACCCTCTCCTATTTTATTCATCTACAAAATTATACACGACACATATATTATCCCTAAAGCAAATATGTTTTCCATCTTGTTTTAGAATCTCAAAATAACGCTTATAATAGTCAGATGTATGCAATATATTTAGAATACTAAAGAAAAAACTAAGCTGATCAATTTTATTATCACAAATCTCAATTTGAACAAAAAAACAACTAAATCTGATCTCAATCAGAAACAAAAATCAAATCACAATATCCATCACTGCTACACAGGTGTGGATCAACTATTTAATTGATAATTGTTCTATTACAATGATTAGAAACAAAGAATAAGATCAAGATTATCTGAATCAAGATTAGGGTTACAAAGAGAGAGAATCGTAATGGAGAGAGAGAAAGAGAGAGAGAGAGGGAGGGGATATATATTTATAATTATATATATATTTTATATATATAATATATTTATATATATATATATTATATCTTATATTTATATACTATATATACTAGATATATTATATATATATAGTATATTTTATATATGAAGAGTTAACAAATAAGCTGGGATTGGATTTGACAACTTATATAGCCACTTGACTAGCTCTTTGAGAATAAACCCTTGACACCATCTCAACCTTCAACGTTCCATCTATACTCAAAAACAGCCCAAAACCTGTGAAACAAAATAAAGAAACCAAGACATAGAAATGACAAGTTTTGTACATGAAGATATTTATCTAGGATGAGGACTATTTTATGTCACGTACGATAGTAGTCATCTTGTGATTCATTACCCAAGTCACGTTTATTTACACGTGGCAATATGTTATGATTGTGCTCGTGAATGACTGTACTAAATTCCTCATCGATTTGCAGAATATGCCTTTATGGTTTTAACAACACCATTTAAAATCTTTTACCTCACAAAATATAGATCAACTTCAAGATGTTTAGTTTTTTCATGAAAAACAGGGTTGGCGGCAATTCTAATTGCTGAATTACTATCACAGTGAAGAGTTACAGGCAAAAGAACTTCACGGTTTAAATCTTTAAAAACATTTAAAATCCAAACCACTTCACTGGTTACAGAAGCAACCGCCCTATACTGTGCTTCTGTAGATGACTTAAAGAGAGTATTCTGCTTCTTAAAAGCAGGGAATATGTGAGTTTTATGCAAGTTCAAGACCACAATTAAAAGATGGGCTCAATGGGTTGCCTAATCCAAGTCTATAGCCTATGGAGGCTCTATTAACAAAGAGCTTATATTGAAATCATCATTCCATCTAAGCTAGATGTAAATCCTTTAGCTTGGAATGATACTTCACTTTGGAAATTTGGAAATAAACACACGACCTTGGAATAAATGTTTATTGAAATAAACATATGCGATGATTAAGTCCAACACAATTCAATATATCATTAAAGCAAGTCTTAAAGGATATATTTCATTTGAGATAATTTAACCAATGAATAGAAACCTTATGTTTTAACTAAGGATTCATTATGTATATATTATAATGTGTATGGAGCTGGTTGTTACTTTTGCACAAGAGATAAATGAGCTGACAAAAAAAATATCTAATTGAGAGTATTTAGATGGCTATTACAACACATGTTTACGAATTATATAAGGCATAGTGTTGTTTGTGTACACTGATGCTAGAGCATACTCATTCCTAGTTAAGGAAAGAATTCTTCATTTATGATGAATCTACTAACTAAATATGCTCAGCTAAGAGCATTGTTGTAATACACATTAAAGAATAAGAATACTTTACATTTTGAGAAGGGTTTAAGCTGTAGAATACCAACAAACTTTTCAAAATTTATCGATTTGGTACGTGTACTTTAAAAAAGTTATACAATACCAACGAACTTTCATAAAGTGTTCTCATTTGCACATTTTGATGACGTGTCACGTTATTGATGTGCCACGTGTCAGCCTATCACGTATGACAAGTCATCAAATGTGAAAATGAGAACACTTTATGAAAGTTCTTTGGTATTGTACGGCTTTTTCAAAGTACACGTACCAAATCGATAAATTTTGAAAAGTTCATTGGTATTCTAGGGCTTAAACCCTTTTGAGAAACTCTAAAGATAATTGTCCAGATAGGTATGTTGCTGGCTTTAAATACCCTATAGAAGGTAATATGACAATGACATACTATGACGCTTGTAATAGTATGCACATGTACAATAAGACACTCATCTAATTATTCAAATCCTTTACAATATGTGATTTTGAAACAAGTATTTAGAAAGTTTACTCATATAACTGTTTAGCTTTCTTGCAAAGAAAGAGTTGAGAATGTCGAAAACATTAAATTTCAATTACTAAGTAGTTTTATGCATATCTATTTTTAGTATTTGGATAATGGAACTGAAAACAGTTGTATTATATAATGAATTGATATACCTGGTATTATCCTTTTTATTTATACTACTATGTTTTATATTTGCATGTCTAATCCTTGAAAATTTTAACTATTCTAAATTCGTCAATTGTCAATTAACAATATGAGAATATTGTTAAATTAATACAAATGTGAGTGTTTAGTTATACATTTGAATATGTGGATTATTCTCGTCAAACTCATATGTTATTCATAAGGGATGCATATTGGACTACCCCAACTTTCGAATATTTACTTTTGGATCCTTTTCATGAGTAAGATATCAAAATGGTTATATTAGTCGTCCTTAGACTCAAGATACAAGTAAACCTTGCATGTGTGGATATTACTTTTTGATTATAAGCCAAACGTTATCCTGAATAAGGTAGTTATAAAGGCTATTTTTAGAAGTGATGTGAAGCAGCATCCACGACAGTTATAGTCAATATAGAATTTGTTCCTCCAGTTGTCTAAATTGTAGTATGATACCATTGGCGTCTCTTCAGAATTAATCAGATAATTATGTGGCCGCACCAAAGGGTAATTCAAGATGATTCTTGATTACATTTGGTATATCTGAATTATTATCTATAACGAGAAACTAAATGGTTAAACTATATGGAATGAGTTAGGATCTATATACATGGTTTAACAGTATCTGTAACAAATGGATGTTAATACTTAATATCAATTAAATAAACCATTACATTGAGATGTTTCTTAAAACCATAACTCATGTATTTCTGGGAGCAATAGAGTGTTGCTAGACGCTTTTTATTGTTAGTATAAACTTATGTACTACGCTAACTCCTAAGTGGGAGTTGTTGGTTTGTGGTCGTTACGTGTAACATTTATACTACTAGAAATACGTGAGCCTATTGGGGGCACATACGAATACACGAAGAGTACATTTATTATATATTTAATATATATACGTGTTATATTTATTAAATATATAATATGTTTCACGATATTTATTTAACAACTGTTAGTTTCCGTTAGACGCTTAACTAGTTTAAATACATGTTAAGTATATAAGAGAAGGGGTTAAAAGTCAAAAAGCAAAACCCTCGTCCACCTCCTTTGTTGGCAGATTTTAGAATGGACTAAAAGGGGGTCCAAGTATCGTTTTTAGAATATTGATGGAGTGAAAGAAATTGTTGTTGTGTTGATGTTCATATGTATGACCAAATTGTGTTTATATATTTAGAATACCATTTGTATGCTTTTCTACAAGAATGCATATGCATGTCATGTATGTTAAAGTAATATACATGCATATCTGATCTCTTTTATCTTCCATATACCATTGGTAGTTTGATCTTTTGTGGGATTTGTTGGTATTTAGGGTCTTGATAATCAAATATTGCCGGATAAATTTTTGAATCGTGTAAAAGTCCACTTTCCTGATACAATATTTCCACCCTGTTAATTTTCTTGGGTTACAAGAAATTTGTATAGGGATAATACAAGAATGAACACTCAAATTCTAGGCAAAAGAAAGAGAGCAAAACATAGAGAATTTGTTGTTGTGTTGATGTTCATATGAAGATGTTCATATGTATGACCAAATTGTGTTTATATGTATATATAAACTTAATGGCGGTTGTAGGGAAAAGTTGTGTCTCTTGGTGAAAGGTCACACCTTTTGTAATAGTCACTACACTTTCTTTAAATCTGTCCAGCAATGATTTTGCAACAAACTAAAACTATCGCTTACTGCAAGTATTAAAGAAATGTGTATGGACAAATTAGTGACACACGAATTCTGTCACTATATTCCCATTGACTTACATACACAACCTTTTCCATTTTTCGTACCCTAAATCAAGTTAATTAGTTTACACAAGCGTGCACTCCGCACCTTCCAACTCGTATTATAACTTAACTTGAAATCCATTTGGTTTCGGGTAAATCACCATTACACAAAATGCTAGATGACACTAAAATCACCAACAATCCTCCCCCATTTTAGTGTAATCCTTGATTTCCCAAATAATCAAAACAAATCAAACTCATGCATAGATGAAAATGTCCTAAGGATTGAATTTTCACTTAGTATATTACGCATTCCAAATATTCGAGAATCAGAGTGTCCCATAAATTGAACCCATCAACTCGTTTGAATACTAGAAGATAATATACACACGAGTTTCTACATTTCTCTGATGTTTATATTTGACGCTTTACAAGCCATGCGTCCTTATCCATTCATGAGCATATAGGAAGCCAAATTCCAAGCTTCTTTTAATCATGTCATGCGTTGCACTTTTTCAAAAGAACTATTAAGAAGATAAACTTCAACCTCATACCTTGAGAAAGTATAACATGTGTTCCAATCTCTAAGTGTGAGCTTTCCGCATTGAATTCAGCTTCTAACGTTGTATTAGAAGAGAATTGGGTGTCTCACCATTAGAGAATTTAAATGGACTTTTTAGTTCCCTATTTTGACTTTGTGCACTAAGTCTCTAGGAAACCTCTTTGTCAAGTGGTGCGCTATTGATAGCGTAGATCACTATCGATCACAATGCATAAAGTAAAGCATTGTCCTTTAAAAAACGAAATTCTTACCAACACATCCTTGAACCATTCCACTTCTAATCAAAAAGTAATTTATCATGATGCCATTTATAGTTGATAAGTTGTAGAACTTTGTATCTTTGATCCAAGATAATACATCCACACCAGAATGTGAAAATTATGCCATGGTCTTTTCCATCAACTATACAACTTGCATCATTATTTTTAATATCCATGTTGAAAGATCCCAAAACCAAAATCCATGATTTTAGTCAAGTATTAAAATACCCGGTTATAATGCAACATTCTAACCTCATTTGTTAATCCGAGACCACTAGAATGTTAACTTTATCTTCTTTTTTATGACAACGTATTGATGTCAAGTTAGACTACAAAGCGGGCAACACGCTTTAAGCCAAAGCATATAGTAAGTACCATACCCCATTATTTCATAATTAACTAGTAAATTGAACAACTCGTAATCCAAATTACAGGCCCAAGTTAATTCACATATATTCGGAAGTTTTCCGTCAGCACCGAACGAAATATATTGCTACCATTATTTTTGTTCTAATTGACGCATATATCCGAGATTGACATCGTTTTTGCTTTCAGCCAACATTGATAATCTTTCATCAACGTTATGGATATATCATGACTGATATATTTTAAAAACATAACTCAAAGACTCATAAGTTTCCATTTTCTGGAATCAATCACCTTTTGCAGGACAAAACGAAACCGCCAAGTTACGGTTACCACCAAAATGGCTTATACAGATCTTGTAACCACATAGTCACATAGAGATGCACAAAAATCTGTTTGTGTTACAAATAAATTTTCCAGGGAGAAGTTGCTATGAGTCAATTAGTTAATATTTCAAACAATTTTATATTACGAGCCATTAATATCGTCATGTCAACCAAAAGAGATGACGTACGACGACTCGAATGAAATCCATAACAAATGAAATACCATTTACGGAGTATTATTTCACCGCATGCTAATATGCGATTCTTAACATCTCTATAATAAGTAATAATAAAATCTTAAGTTTCAGAATTCAAATAAATATTTTAACGATAAAAAACTAGTATCAAAAGTCAAAACCATTAAATGTTTTATTAGTCAAAATTATTACTATCATTTTGACAACAGACACCAGTTGTTCTTTGTGGTAAACATATCCAACCAAATATGCATGATGACCGACAAATTTCTTTACACAAGAAAGACAAACATCTAGACAAGAACGATATTTCATAAATGTTTATCATTATAATAAGAATAACAGGGCTTTGAAACTTCAAATGTTAAAGGTCACGAAAGTACTTTCAATATTTAGTTTTTCCATTCATGTGCGTGAATTCTCTTTACGGGAAATGTAACCGCAAGTACCCACGCCACCGGTAGCAAACCCATAAAAATTACATTTTCTATCATGAAAAATTATCACAAACTTGCCACCAATATAGCCTCCTAAAGTCCTGGTACATCTTATCCGATCCAGGATGGATGTAATACTTTGACTTATGAGACTCGTGCATAATCAAAGCTCTCAGATCACCAAAACACGGAACCCAAATTCGATTGTTCAAACATAACGTTCCGTCAGCGCGAGGTTCTAGCTAAGGTTTAACCCTATAGTTGTAACATCCGGGAATTCTCGAAATTTTAAAGGACTATTTTAACCTTTGACTTTTCAGGTCCGATTTGACTTTTTGACTTTTAGTATTTTATTGTCACATAAAAGCGATTACCGTGTAACCGGTAATATTTTCGGAACATATTTTAAATAATAAATCATATTTATTATTACATCTCTCATGTGCAAGTTATTTTTAACTTATTTGACTTGAAAACGAAAAAGATATAGATTATTTCTAAGCTGTCGTATCAAAAACGAACCACTAAATCACGTTTTTACGATTCGGACTCAAAAGCAATTTGATGTAAAATGACATTCCGGACAACTTTTTAGTTTTACCCGAGACTTGGTGTAACACCCCCAAATTGGGTCGCAGCGGAATGATGTGTATCCGGGAGCGTTACATTACAGATCAATAGCACAAGATATGAGAACGACCTCAAAAAAGAGTCGTTTAAAATACGATACATTGGATTTATTGAAATCGTTTGATACAAAGCACGAAGGCTTAAATAGTTCAACATTTGAAATAAAGATTCTAGATCATGACAATCGTCCCGAAATATAATGACTCCAAATCTTTATGCATGACACCCAAAAGACTATCCCAATGTATCCTGTGCACCTCGTGCATCATTGACCTGAGAAAAACATGCTTAAAACGTCAACATAAAGTTGGTGAATTCATAGATTTATGTAAATGAAATGTTGGACCGTAAGATTTTCAAGTGTATGATAATGCAACATATGCAAAATTCAAACGTTCACTGTTTGCATCAATCTCAACAGTATCATCCCAATATTATTTTCCTTCAAACTCTCTAACTTCATTAAATTTGAGGGTTGTGTCTTTCACTGATTCTAAAATCACCATTACACAGATTCACCAAACATGAATATCGCATAATATTGTATCAGTTTGTTCATATTTAGAGACTTAATAATCAAAGATTGCCGGATAAATTCTTGAATCGTGTAAAAGTCTACTTTTTAGATACAATAGTTCTACCCTATTGATTGCCTTGGGTTACAAAAAATTTATATAGGGATAAGACAAGAATGAACACTCAAATTCTAGGCAAAAGAAAAAGAGCAAAACATAGAGAATTTGTTGTTGTGTTGATGTTTATATGAAGATGTTCATATGTAAGACCAAATTGTGTTTATATGTATATATAAACTTAATGGTGGTTGTAGGGAAAAGTTGTGTCTCTCGGTGAAAAGTCACACCTTTTGTAATAGTCACAACACTTTCTTTAAATCTGTCCAGCAACGGTTTTGCAACAAACTAAAACAATCGCTAACTGCAAGTATTAAAGAAATGTGTATGGACAAATTAGTGACACACGAATTCTGTCACTATATTCCCATTGACTTACATACACAACCTTTTCCATTTTTCGTACCCTAAATCAAGTTAATTAGTTTACACAAGCGTGCACTCCGCACCTCCGAACTCAAATTATAACTTAACTTGAAATCCATTTGGTCTCGGGTAAATCACCATTACACAAAATGATAGATGACAATAAAATCACCAACAGGATTTAATTGCTAGATCCAAAAACAAGAATATCGTGTTTCGTTGTTTTATTCGTAACGCAATCGTAACGTGCTCGTGTGATGTGTAGTGTGAGCATACCATAGAGGTGATTATTTTAATCACTAACGGTGTCAAGAATCAAGATCTATATCGTTTATTGATTTAATTCAATAAACAAGAGGTTGGTAAATTACTTGTTTAATTTATATGTGTTAATTCATAATATCTAGATCCAATCAGCTGTGTACTCGTAGATAATTGGTTAATTAGTTTGTAAAATCCCAACAAAAACTAGTTAACACAAGATCATACGCACGGCAGCAAGAAAGTCAGACATTGTGTCATTGACTCTCAGTACCAATCGTGCCACGGATTTGTAGGTTGAAGGTGCCAGGTTTCATTCTTTTCATATACCCATTTTCGCCAAGGCCAGGCCCTAACAATTTAAGATGTTACAGTATATATTAATAGCGAAATATAAATCTCAGCTTCTTAATTATCAATGTCCACCTGCAAGATTTGCTTCCTTCTTTTAATTAACATATCTGTTTCATTATGCATTTTCCTTCACTAATGTACTCACTTCTCTGCAAAGCAATGTGAGTCTAATAGAGGTGTCAAAAAGTGCTTCTCTGGTTGGGTTAGGTCATGCGTCAATTTCACATGACAGGTTATACGGGTTGGGTTGTAAGTATGGTAGTCTACAGTCTTACACTATAGAAACAAAATTATCATAGACTGATAAGCAGACTCGTTATTACACACAAAAGCAAATAATAGTGGTTCTGTAAAACCAGCGGTTACAAGGAATGAAGCAAGTTTTATGTCAAAATACTTATATCCCATTATTCTTCTTTTAACTTCCATGTAATTCATAATATTACGATATAAATGTATTTAAATTATTTTAGTTTTCATCCGAAGACCGCCTAACTGCTGTTTTTGTAGTTGGTTTTACTTCAGCAGGTAACATGGTTTCCTGGTTTCAGTTTGTGGTGTACATGAATTATCAGTATGCCAGGACAACTTTTCTTGTGACTCAGCACAATGAACCAAATTAAAGTATGAAATAGTCCTATGCGATCACACTATCTATGAAAACACATGTTCATGGTACTAACTGTAAACTATATCTCAAGGGAATGATATTGATGAGAGAGCATGCCCGGATGATTCAGTCGGCTTATTTGATATTCAGCTTCAGAAACAGAGCTTGATGAAGTTGATGCTGCTGTTGTATAGGAGTTGAGGGTTTACCATGTTTTTTAGTTTGTATAGCGGTGGGTTAAAAGGTCCCATGGTTACCCAAAGAAGTCCAAAAGTAACAAACTAGCTGAGTGAGCTTTATATTATTGACTATGGGTCAACATGAGCAATAACTTAATCGGACAAAGATTTTACTATTTTAATATGTGGTTGCGCATAATCCTTTAAATATGTGGTTAGCCAAACAGAATATAGTCATTTACCATGGTAAACGAAAAAACCCTCAAATCTTAAATAATGAGCCAAAAAAAATTATAAAACCAAACCAAATCAAACATACACATATCACGTTTTTGACTTGGGACATCCGGATCCAAACACATGAAACAATAGTCACAACAAACATACACATATGTGCACACACTCTAGACGAAAGCTTATAAGAAAATATACACATTACACATTTTGAAAAAGAAAATAATAGTTATAGCTTCAAAATAAAACACCAATTCACAGAACTTAAACTACTTTTTAAAAGCCATAATACTTTATATCAAAAGGCCCAAACCAAAATTGTACTTATGATGCGTCACCACTGTTAATTTGGTATACTTTCTCACTTATGAAATGTGAATGACACTAAATTCTACATATGTTTTGCTTTTTCAGCGAGATATGGCTACCAATGTGTTCGAGAACATGGCTAGTCATGTTATGCTCGCTTAGTGTTTGAATTCCTTAGTTGTGGAGTTGCTACAACTTGCGCCAAAACGGCTGTTGCACCTCTTGAAAGGTGAAATTTGCAGGCCTTTTAGTAACCGCTTGTTTCATATCATCCTCGAACTCAGAAACTTTAGTAAGCTTGCAGAGAAGGTTGAAATGAGAGTAAATAAGAGATGTTTCAATTGTCTGGTCATTTCATAGCTCTACATCTTGCAAGCACAGTTCTCCTCTGGATAGCCTTTCCTAGCTTTAGATTAGCATCTCAACATCTCTTTAAGCTGGCAGATGATCATAGAGGCTTATGTCCAACGAGTGACTAATTCCCCTCGGGGAATTTGTACGTATATTTGCATTGCAGCAAAAACGAGATTTCATCTTAATCATTTTATATACTTGCATCTTACCCCTCAATACACTCTCGAGGGTGATGTGATGAGTTTCGGCGAGCCGTATAAATACAAGAACTCTTTTCATGCACAAGACTCGAGAGAAGGTCACAAGACCTTTTTAAAGGTCCTGGGGCAAATGTGCTTCGTGCCTTTACTGCTGATTTTGTGCTTGATGGCTCAATATCAGTAGCAAAGGCACGAAGCACATTCGCCTAGGACATTTATAAAATGTCTTGTCACCTTCTCTCGAGTCTTGCACCAAGCATGAAAAGAATTCTTGTATCTATACGGCTAGCCGAAAATCATCACATCATCCTCGAGAGTGTATTGAGGGCAAGTATATAAAATGATTAAGATGAAATCTCGCTTTTTGCTACAATGCAAATATACGTACAATTTCTCCGAGGGGAATTAGTCACTCGTTGGACATAAACCTCTATGACCATCTACCAGATGAACAGGAAAGGCTATCCCAAGGAGAACTGTTCTTGCAAGATGTCGAGCTACAAAATAACCAGAAAATTGAAACATCTCTTATTTACTCACATTTAAACCTTCTCTGCAAGCTTACTAAAGTTTCTGAGTTTGAGGATGATATGAAACAAGTGGTAACTAAAGGGCCTGTAAATTTCACCCTTTCAAGAGGTGCAACAGCCGTTTTGGCGCAGGCTGCAGCGACTCCACCACTAAGGACTTCTAACACTAAGCGAGCGTAACATGTACTAGCCATGTTCTAGAATTCATTGGTAGCCACATTTCGCTGAAAATGCAAAACATATGTAGAATTTGAGTGTCATTCACATTTTATAAGTGAGAAAGTATACCAAATTAACAGTAGTGACGCATCATAAGTACAATTTTGGTTTGAGCGTATTGCAAAACTGCCAGACAACAAAAAACATTCAAAAATTAACCCATATTAGACGAATGAGGAAAAAGAATAGACAATCCTTCCAAAATTGGGAATACCTTGATAATCAGTATTTGACAAGTACGACACACAAATATATAAAAGTAAAATCTTTTGTCTTTAATAAAAGCACACATGCAAACAAGAAAGTACTATTGAAATAAATGCACAAGGCAAAGTTTGAGCACAACTTGTATCTACGACAAAAGAGTATACACAAATATCTACGAACATAGAATAGAGAGTGTAAAACGACGGATACTAGTTTTATATGTCATCATCAGCAATTACAAGTACCAAAAATCACATCATAACCTAAAAGCACCAAGAATGCCTTAAAAATAACCAAATACGGATTTACATGTAAAACGACTCATATAAGTTTTATTTGGGACTTAAAAATGAAAATATTATTATTGACGAAGCGCTCAAGTGAGCGCAGCTAGGCAACTCTGAACACTCATATGGATTTCCTTGTCATCGGTTTGCATATTTCTTTTGAAAAACAAAGAGGATGACAATAACACCAATAACATGAAAAGCGTCTACATCAAAATAAACTACCTAGTGCAATTTAATGATAATCTTTGACATAGAAAAAAAAAGATTATGAAAGTTATACTACGAGAAAGCAATGAGCTCATTTAAACAGGGAAATCGTGGCCGAAAAACATGCAAAATCATCTCTAAGAAAACATCCGCTAGGAGGACCACAAAACCAATTATTCGAGCTTTGATCAACATAAGTCAACCCAACAAGCGATTCAAGGAACCACTTTGGAGATTCAGAAGGATAAAAAAATTCGTTCAAATGAGAGTATGATGATGAATGAGATGAAGAAATTTGTAAGTTTATATGAAAATGAAGTGTGTTGTTCCTTTACATTATGACTAGTTTGAAAATTTGTGACCCATATACATAAAAGGAGAAATAATGGTAGGTCTTACACCCAACGGAGGCATTTTGACTCATTTATAATGGTAGGTTTTGAGCGGTATACATTAATGCTAGAGGCATGAAACAAGAAAAATAATTCTTAGGTGGGTGCACTAACATTCAATTACTTCTTCACCAACCAAAAATTTAAAATACATGTCAGATTACTGAGAAAAAAACATATCAATATGTTTTGGAATAATCACTGGCTATATGTCTTTTGGTGGTGTTCTTTAAACAAGCATTAACAATTTGAAATAATGGAGTTATCTGAGATCAGTTTCAATTATTTTTAGTTATACAAGGTTTTGAGTTTGTTGCAAGGCAACTAATAATAAGAAAGATGTTATAGCTACCCATCAAGGCTGGTTGAGTTAGTAAAAAAGCTTGTGACAATATATCATCACTACTATGTGAGAGTTTCTGGATTTAGTTTATGGTGTGGACCCATCAAGGCTGGTTGAGTTAGTAAAAAAGCTTGTGACAATATATCATCACTACTATGTGAGAGTTTCTGGATTTAGTTTATGGTGTGGTGCAAGCTTATGACTAACTATTATCATTAATACGCGTGAGATGTCTTAGGTTCAAATAATGTTTTGTCCAAAGGTATCTAGAGTGATTACGTCAACCATCTTGTAGAGAATGACCGCCCGGCGAGGTTTAAGTATTTGTGACGGACTGAATACTAAAAGTTATCGAGTGCATTCATTAAAACTAACAATTACTTGCAATAAAATTAGGCACCCCTGACAACCCTTCTTCGATCCACCCTTGGGTCGAAATAATGGTAGATTCATACACTTGTTGACCGCATTTATTTGCAGAAACGTTCCAAGTCTAAGCAGAGATAGAAATTTTTAAATAGCCGATCATATATTGTCTTATCGATAAAACGGGACTTGCACATTTCATCTTACATTCATTTTTTTATTTATTTACTACATTTGGTTGTTGAAAGACATACTAAGTCAGATAGATTGTTGTTGAAAGATCTCCTACATGCTTTACGAGTTAGTCGACCAACATAAGTAACTCGATTACGGATTTCAAAGATAAGACATCACTTAAGCAAAGTTACATGTGTTTGGTGTTAGGATTGAGATTATATATACAAGTCTTATGGTGACTGAAAGTTGGTCGATTAATATTAGATTGATTGATTGCTTGATTATTAAGATCAGTGGTTCCTCGAAGATAACGAAGAACACGTTTCATAGCATTAAGGTGTGGCTCTCGAGGATCATGCATGTAAAGACATAACTGTTGAATTGCATATGACAAATCGGGTCGGGTAAAGGTGAGGTACTGAAGTGATCCGGCAAGGCTGCGATATAAAGTAGGATCAGTGACCGGTGATCCTTCAGGTCCAAACTTCTTCTCGGTGTCAATTGGAGTCCTGCAAGGATTACAATTAAGCATATGTGCTTGCTCAAGAATCTCGGTAGCATATTTTGTTTGAGACAAGAATATGCCAGAGGTAGTACGCGTGGCAGATATACTGAGAAAATAGTTGAGTGGGCCAAGGTTTGTCATAGCAAACTTCGCATGTAGTAAAGAGATGATACGTTGCAGGAGTGAAGTAGAAGAAGCTGTAAGAATGATAGCATCCACATATAGTAGTAAGTAAGCTGTGTCTGGCCCCTTGTAAAAGATGAAAAGAGACGAGTCAGTTTTGATGTGATAGAAACCGGCTCGAATAACATAGCTAGAAAATCATTGAAACCGAGCTCGGGGGCCTGCTTAAGGCCATAAAGCGACTTTTGTAAAAGGCAAACATAATGAGAATGAGCTGAATTAGTAAATCCTGGTGGCTGGTGCATGTAAACTGTCTTTGTAAGATGGTCGTGAAGAAATGCATTCTTCACGTCTAACTGATGAATAGGCCATTGTCGAGAAACTGCAAGGCTAAGAACAGTCCGTATGGTAGCAGGTTTGACAACAGGGCTAAATATCTCATCGTAGTCGATGCCTTGTTGTTGACTACGACCATTTGCAACTAGTCGAGCTTTGTACCGATTTAAGGACACGTCCGCATTATATTTGTGTTTGTACAACCACATAAAGCGGACAATGTTGACATTCGGTGGGGGAGGAACAAGTACCCATGTGTTATTGTCAATGAGAGCTTTATATTCGTCACACATAGCTTGTTTCCAGTTAGGATCTCGAAGGGCATGGAAAAGAGACTTGGGGATAGGGGAGAAGGTGGTAACATGTAAGTTGTATTTGGGATTAGCTTTCACAATCCCGACTTTAGAGCGTGTGACCATAGGGTGTTGCGAGGTGGGTGGTGGTGGTGGTGGTGGGGTGGTTGGTGGTGTTGGTGTTGTTTGTGGTGATGGTGTTGATAGAGGAGTTGGAGGTGTTGATTGTGGAGTTGTTTGTAGATTTGTTTGTGGGGTTGTTTGTGGTGGTGTTTGTTGAGGAGAAGTAGGTGTGGTAAGTAGGCGAAGTGAAATGGAGGAGGAGTCTAGATTATCATCTAAAAATTTATATGAGGGGGGTTTAGTTGGAGTCATGGAGCCGAAAGGAAAGACAGTTTCGTCAAATGTGACATGGCAAAAAATAATGATTTTGTTGGTGTTCAGGTCAAGACACCGATATCCGCGATGATTGTAAGGGTACCCAAGAAAGATAGATGGTGTGGTACGAGGGGCAAGTTTGTGTGGTGGAAAGGTGTAAGGGTAACAAAGGCATCCAAACGTGCGTAGGTGGGTGTAAGAGGTTGGTTTGTTAAATAATTTTGTGTAAGGGATGTCATTGTTGATAGAGGTAGAGGGGAGGATATTAAGTAAGTAAGCAGCAGTGAGTAGTGCTTCGACCCAATACTCGGAAGGAAGACGGGCTTAAAAGAGGAGAGAACGCACTACGTTATTGATAGTACGAATCATGCGTTCAGATTTGCCATTTTGTTGAGATGTGCGTGGGCACGAGAACCGAAATTGAATTCCATTAGTGGTAAATAATTCATGGAGGGAGTTGTTGTCAAATTCTCCACCATGATCACATTGAAAAGCTTAGATTTCACAGTTGAATTGGGGTTTTACAAATGCACGAAAGTGTAGAAGTTTTGACTGCGCATCGGATTTTCTATGAAGTAGGTAGACCCATAAAAAATGTGAATAGTGATCTAAGAAAAGGACATAATATTTATATTCACTCATGCTAGAGACAGGAGATGTCCAAAGGTCTGAGTGAATAATGTCAAAGGGAGAAGTGACAATAGTGGTAGATCGTTGGAAGGGAAGTTTTGTTTGTTTGCCTAACTGGCAGGCACGGCACAAGTGTTGAGTGTTTTGTTTATTATGAGACACAAGGCCACGTGACGACAGTGTGTGAATTACAGCGTCACCAGGGTGGCCAAGACGTTGATGCCAAAGGGAATGGTTATTAGTAAGTAGGGCGAAGGCTGAGGCGGCAACGTGTAAAGGGTATAGATCACCCGTGCTGTCACAACGAAGAAGGGTTTGACGGGTATGATAATCTCGTATAGTGAAACCATATGGATCAAAATCAATGGAGCATTTATTATCGGTGGTGAATTTACGTACTGAAACAAGATTTTTAATGATATTGGGTGTGACAAGAACATTTCTAAGGTGGAGGGGGCGATATGGATTAGGTATTTGTACATGGCCAGAGTGGGTGACAGGTATAGATGATCCATTTCCGACAATAATTGAATGAAAATTACGATTAACAGAAGAGGTATGAAGGTTACCGGTGTGAGATGAAATGTGAGAAGTTGCTCCAGTATCCATATACCATTGCTGATCACGAGAAGCCATAGGAGTAATTTTTTTTCTAATGATTAGTGATGTGAGGTAGAGAAGAATAAGGGAGGGGACGACTGAGATGAGATATTTTAGGAGTGGATCGATATAGGCTGTGATACCATATTAGATTGATTGATTGCTTGATTATTATTGATAACAGCCAACCTATATATATGATACAACAGAATATTCTAGACTATGGGCTTGGGCCAATGAACCGATTACATTAAATATAATATGTACTCTAATAATTAATAGCTAAGTCAAGTAAGTCTTGTAGTTCATCGATGAACAAAACTTAATCGATCGTGTTTGTATTTTGAAGTGATCAAAACATAAGTCGGTCAAATTATGTCCTTCAAAACATTAGTCGATTAACATCACCTTACACGAACAAACCCTTAGTTGATCAAAAACTAGCTTTAGTCGAACAAGTTAGTCGAATATCCCCTAAGTCGAATACCCCAAGTCGATCAAAGCGAGTTAGTCGATCCATGCCACTTAGTCGATCAACCCATTTAGTCGAACAAAACCTTAGGTCGACTATTTTCTTAGTCGATTAGCTTTGAGTGAAATTTCCTTAAAGACCTAAATCTTTTTTTCAAGTTTACGTTGATTAACTTTTCCTTACTTGTTAATTGTCTTCAATCAACAATTTGTTTACAAATTTAAATTGATTAAATTTCGTTCATCATTATAAACATGACATATAGTCGTATTAACCTAAACCTTAGTTAAGACTTCAAACTATTGGTCGTAAATTATATAAAAATCTGGCAAACTCAATTAATCACAGTTATATATAATGGATGTCATTAGCAAAACTTCATTTTTATTTTCTTTTGTTAGATACTCTTCAATTCTCTATTGTTACTTTGTCATACTTGTGCATGTGTTTTTTTCTTCTTCTTTTCAAATGTTCATTCATATATCAGTTTAGGTTCTCTATATATTTCATTTGGATATTTCAGAAGTCGAGTTTTTTTTTTTCATTTTACCTTGTAGAAACGGGTCTCTTTTTTTTCCTTTGTAAAAATAGGTCTTTCTTTAGTTTTGTGGTTGCACCACTTCTATCTATTATTTTTGACATTTAACTTTGTTCAAGATTTTGCATACACTCCTTTTTATTTGCATCGTTTTATTTTAAACCTTTATTGCAATACATATGGATTGGATGATTCACAAATATTGAAGCATGAAACCAAGATCAGGTTCTATTAAATATGGAAGTCACTTTCTATTAAATATTGAAGCATTATAAATGAGGAAAACAAAAGTGTATTAAAGTTGAAATTAATATGATAGCTATTTTACACTCATTTGTCTTACAAAGCATTAAATATACCGATATGACCATATTCTCTTTCCTTGTCTCTATAATAATAAAAATGCCATTTACGGTTTTCCATCTTGGACATATGCATGCATAAACCTATCTTTTATATAATATAACAAAGAGTAAACTGCAAAATATATCTATGTGGTTTACATTTTCTAACACCTTACATCCCTGTCAGCAATATTGGCAAGTATCATCTTTTAGAGGTCAAATGTGCGGCACTTTAAATCCCTAGAGTGATGATTTTTGCAAAACTTTTTGTTAAACTTTCTACAAAATCCATCCCCGATAAGCATGATTTTTACCGGACATTTGGCTCTCAGGGATGATGTTTGTCGATAGTTTCTGATAGAGATGTAAAGTGTTAGATAATGTAAACCACAGGGGTGTATTTTGCAGTTAACTCTAA
Source organism: Tanacetum coccineum (assembly GCA_026074375.1). Classification (NCBI taxonomy): domain Eukaryota; kingdom Viridiplantae; phylum Streptophyta; class Magnoliopsida; order Asterales; family Asteraceae; genus Tanacetum; species Tanacetum coccineum. Next base: position 9,540 of record BQNB010067058.1, on the reverse strand, counting down.
AACAAAACGCTTTTTAAAATAAATAAAAATTGAAACTTCCTTTATTAAGTAATATTTGAATTTTATTATTTAAAAAATTAAAAGTATTAAAAAAATTCCTTCTAAAATTTCCTTATTAAGCCATAGTTAATGAAAAAAACGTTTTCACATATGCACAAGAAAAAACACATAAAAATATTGATGTCAAAAATAAAAAACCCAAAACTCAAGGTGGGGTTAATTAAAAAAGTATTAATGATCCAACCTCAAATTAAAAAAAAGAAACATAATAATACCACTCGGAACTCACAATTGCAACTCAATGGGTTGTCAAACCCGCGTTTCGTGTTGGGGCGTTGGTATATACACTAATTGTATGCATCAAAGATGTAATTTTTTTGAACTGCAAATTAGTACATATCATACTCAATTAATAGATCCTAGATTTGTAGATCAAGTATTTTCATTTACAACATACATCTAGCTATAATAATTATTATACATCAGGTATGTGAGAATGTGCTTGTTTAAATAAATGAGAAACTTGCTAAATGAAGCACCCCTCTGCAAACAGCCAAACACTATATGGTTTTAGTTCGCGTGTTGTTTTTTTTAGAACGGCAAATTATATTAAGAAACTAGCAAGGCGCTAGGAAAATTACAAAGATAAGGATCTAGGACATTTCATCCAAGAGATCCAATCAAAATTGTTTTTACACCTATTGGAGCACCAAGTAAAAGAGAGTAAAACAATCTCATCAAATAGCATATCCATACGCGGTTGAGATGAGCCAAACAATGTCTGATTACGATACTTCCATATCACCCACCACATAACGTAAAAGACCCCTTCCAATATATCCTTAAAACCTTTAAGGAGACGAAGAGTGTGAAACCATTCAAGCCAATCATCGTATGAGAATAAATCCGGGCAATCAAACTCCCACCATCGAGCCAGTTTGGTAGTAATGTTCCGGGCCATAGAACAAGAGAAAAAAAGATGTGAGCATGACTCCCCTGCACAGCTGCAAATAGGGCAAGTGATAGAGGGAATTTCAATACCCCGAAGAGACAAATTAAGCCTAGTTGGGAGCTTATCCAAACTCACTTTCCAAGCCATGATGTTAATCTTAATTGGGACTTCCGAAACCCATCTAGTGGGAGCACCAACCGCGAGAAGAAGATGATCATCTATGAAAAGTCGAGTAGATTTAATCGAGAATTCACCCGAGGAATCGAGGGACCAAATCCATCTATCATTAGAGACCGAGAGAATGACAGAGTTAACATCTTCGATGAGTTTGGAGAATTGCTCTTCTTCTAAACTTCCACGAGGGAGTCTTCTAAAAGAACAGGAAATAGAGCTAGCGTTGATTTTTTCTGCCACCGTAGAGTTTTTATTGCAATCTAAAGCAAACATACGCGGGTATAATTGCTTAAGGGGGATATCAGTAAGCCAAGAATCAACCCAAAATAAAGTATTCAACCCATTTCCCACTTTCCTTTTCATATGAGACAACAAGTTAATACCTTTGCTAGACAAATTTCCGCATTCACGAACAATAGTAGTCCAGGTAGAAGAGCGAGCGAACTTACCAGTGTTGTCTAAAGCTCCACCATCGCCAAACATAGCTTTAATGACCCTATACCATAAAGAGGAATCCTTTGACCTGAACCTCCATATCCATTTGAATAAAAGAGCACGATTTTGAGCGAAGAAACTCGAAATACCAAGCCCTCCTTTTTTCCTTGAAACCATTATTTTTTCCCAACCAATCATAGACATTTTATTCTCATTAATATCAGCACCATTAAAGAATCTCCTGCGAATGGACTCCATCTTACGTAAAACACCAACAGGAGTTTTATAGATTGACATCAGGTATATAGGAAGCGAGCTAAGGACAGCTTTATTCAAAGTAAAACGACCACCTATAGAAAGCATTTTAATTTTCCACTTAGATAAACGGGATGAAAGTTTTGCAATAACCTCGTCCCAAAAGTTACTTCTAGAGCTGGAAGAACCGACCTTAACACCCAGATAGTTAAAAGGCGAGGAGAACGTGTTACAACCAATGACATTAGCAGCCACATCCACTTCTTCTTGAGAGGTACCAATGCCCATAATCTTACTCTTTTGAATATTGATTTTGAGCCCCGACGCCAAGTAGAAACATTTAAGCATATTAACGATAGTGATGACATTCGCCTTATCCCATTTACCAATGAAAACAGCATCATCCGCATAAAAGAGATGGGATAACGTTAAAGACTCATCAATACGAATACCTTTGTAGAGCCCGGAATTTAAGATATTGTTGAACGAAATGTGCAAACTTTCCATCACCAAAATAAAGAGGAAAGGAGAAAGAGGATCTCCCTGCTTCAAACCTTTATGAAATTTGAATTCTGATGAGGGACTTCCATGGACTTCCATTAACCAGAATCGATCTCATTGCCGAAGAAAGACACGCTTGAATCCATCCTCTCTATTTAACACCAAAACCAAAGTTATTTAGAACCCCGTCTAAATAATCCCATCTTACCGAATCCAAGGCCTTTTCAAAATCAGCTTTAAAAATCATAGCTTTGATTTTATGATACTTACTCCAGTAGAGGTAACACTAGGGGTACCACTATTAAACAATTTTTGGCTACAGAGTATGATTTAAATGCAGACAGAGCCATCTGTTGAGATGAAAGAAGACTTCAATTTCTTGAGTGGAATCCTTCATCGTTAACAGCTAAAGAAATTTATGTTGAACAGGTGTTATGTAAATCCTTTCACTTTGACGTCTTTAGTCTGTAAGATGATAACCTATTTTTGAACTCTAACATAGTTATTAAAATAGTTCTGCATTTGTAGCCTAGCAGGCATTATGCTATTTTCTGTATTCCATGTTTGTATCATAGTACTACTTCCGGTTATAAAAAATCTATAGAAGCTGAACACCTTTCAATATTAAGTCAGTTCCCCGCCGCAACGCGCGGGCAGTATGCCCCCTCGTTCTAATTATTTTGCATTTAAGTAGGTATAGTTAGTATCACAAACATAATTGTTACTAGGATGTACTATTTGGTACTAAAGAAGAATCTGAAACATGTAAATCAAATGAAGTACATGTAGTGTTTGCGTGTTAGAGACAAACTCCTGTATTTTGATATATGATTTCTATAAGAATCATTGGTGATTGGTGGTGGTCGTACTTGATGCAGGTAATTCAATCAGGATAAAGGCCAAATCAGATTGAGCTTTTTGTAGGAAAAAGCAACAGGGGCTCCTGTTAGTTTTCAAGTTCTTTTTGAAGATACACATTCACAAAAAGGGGTGTACATTACCTCGAAGACAACCGAGTTGGGGTATATTTCTTTATCTCCTTTGTTGTGTGTTTAACTAATTGTTAACTACAAGATTAACCATTATGCTAATATCTATATAGGGAACTTAGAAAGAGAAGTTATTGATGAAGCATGGGCCAGAGAAGTCTCGTGAACTAGATGGAGATTTGGATTTATGGCGCAAATGTAGTGGTGGGAATGTAAAGGGGAGAACGTTTGGTACTAGTTCATTGTTGGATCTCTATTTTCTGGTGAGAGGCATGCCTTCAACGTCATCTACTTGCATGTCTTTACAAAACTAAATGAGTTTTATAGGGGTGTGATTGCTCCTCTTCGTACACTTGCCCCTCGATATCGAGGTCCTTGTTTTCATGATGATGGTGTTCATATAGTTGTAATGACATTTTTATCTTTGATGTTTTGTATAAACGCATAATTTTCTTCTAGATTGTTGTGCTTGTTGGCGTATATATAAAATGTTAAGTTTGTTAAACAATGTTTGAGTTTGGTGTATATAGAATTGTTTTGGTTCTTGGCTGCTGCAAAAGATATTGCAAGTAGCGTTTGGTTAAAAGCTGGGTTACAGGAAAAGAATCGAAACGTAATTTTTTTTTTTGGGAAAACAGACTTTGATGCGGTTTGTTAAAAAACCGTACCAGAAAAGAAAAACCATATCTCCCCTGTGGTGTAGACATTTGGTGCGGTTGTAAATAAAACCGTACCAAAAAATCATTTTTTGGTACGGTTTTAGAACCGTATCAAAAAACATTTCATTTTTTGGTACGCTAGCATTTAGTACGGTTTCAAAACCGTACCAAATGAGCTTTAAAACCGTACCAAATGAGAATTTTGTGTAGTAGTGATATCCTCATGTTTAGTTTTTCTTTTTGTGATTGTATTTTAGATGGTCCATGCAAACATAACTATTGCAAATAATTTGTTTAGACATTCCATCAGCTAATGAATTTGAGATATTGTATCTCTAATCCATTCAAACACCTCTATTGCCACAACTTAGGCGATAATATATCTTCTTACCAGCTTGTGACAACGTATCACCACTATAATTTAGCCGAATTGCATAGTGTCATCCGATGCTCACTATTTCACGCTTCATAGGCTAATCGGCGAATTTGCCCACAAGCGAAGTTAAATTAAACACTGTAGCTGTAGATATTCATTAAATTCCCCACCATTTGGCCAATATATTGTATATTACTCTGTAACATTTTACAAACAAGGCCTAAACATGCCTCATCAATTTGATATGCCATCTACTAACCCCCCAACCCCCCCCCCACTACCCCCCGATTCTAATTTCTCTTTTATGGACTTAAACTACACACTTGTTTCTTGCACAGTCAAGAAACAACTCATAGTGTGAGTGGTGAAATTCACCAACCTGTGAATTCGAATCACAATCCCAGATTCTAACCTTGTACCTTCACGATATGTAATTGACATGGAACCTTATTGTTGACTATACATGTTAATTAGACTATAACGTGTAGCTCCCACATAAGCCACCTACATTTTGCATATTCAACTTTAAATCACTACTCAATCATATTCAACAATGAGCCTGCTTGCTTCATTTTGAATACCTCTAACCATTCAATTTAATTTAGTTAAGTAAACTTTCAGTTTTGACTTCAACTATCTTACACAAGACTGAGTATTCCAGCCAAATATGTGAGACTTTTCTAGCAAATATTCTTGTTAAAGATATATTCTCAATCTCACAATTCTTGAAATTTACATGGGTTTTGAGATAGCCAAAACTTGCGTAACCAAATAGTTTCACGTCTCATTTCTCAATGTTGACAAAATTGTTTACGCAATGACACTTGACTCAAATAAAAGTAGGAACAAACACAATCAACAACAACAAAACATTTTCATGTAAATACTAAACGATTACTTTTAGATAGAACCAGTATTATGTGTATGATAATGAAAGAATCCACCTGCTAGTTAACTTAATTTGTAGCCACTGAGTTCTCTAATTTGTGAACTAGTACTCGGTTGGTTCCGGGTTTTAGAATAAGTCAGTTATTGACATATTTACCGCTTAACGTAAGTTCAGTATCCGTAATTAGTGCGAAATAGTAGAGTACTAAAATGCAAGAATAGTCATTTACTTATTCTATATAAGCCCTTGGAGGGTGTGTGGGATTGCTTACTGAAACCGTTCATCTACAAACGTCTAACTGTTTTTTATCTAAGGATATGTAAGCAATGTTTTAAAAACCGGTTTGTGAATCGACCCGGTCGAGCCAACGGGTCACGGTTCAACCGGGTTTTTCGGCCAAAACCGGCATCCGGTCACCCTACCGGGTCACTGGTCAACTGGTCCAACCGACCGGGTCAACCCGGGTTTTAAAACACTGTATGTAAGTAGTTATGCTTTATTTGATTCCAAAAAGCAATAATTTGTTTACTTTTAAGAATGAAACGAATAGTTTTGTGAACTTTATAAACAAACACTAAAGACTCACAAATTATGTATAAATTCAACCAATCACCAATGTAGGTAATCACTAGCAAGGCTTCACCTAAATCATCATTGATCTGGTGCGATCTAGGGCTGATCAACAGTAAAAAAAATGGTTTATGCTTCACCAAGAATCCATCTCCTCATAGATCAAAATGGAGGAAAGTTATTGGGATAAAATGAAATCCGGGGTAGTAGATATGGTCATTACTGGTAGTCGTCAGGGTGGTCAAGCTGCATTTTCCCCATATTTAAACAACCTGATCAACACTGTGTTTTATTGCAGTTTGTTGATGAGAAAGTGCAATGGTTGCATATCAACATGGCTGGCCAGTGTGGAACGACAAGAAAAAGGCAGCAACCGGATTTGCCATCTCGGCTTTGGTGGAACGGGTTATGTCCAACTCTTCATCATAGATCCTTTTAATCTTTTGGTGCACGCCAGGAACAAGTTTGGACGTGGATAATCAAACGCAATATTATGTAAGCCATATGAGTATTTCATTGGCCTCTGCCACTTTCCAGAAGTAGAATTTGCCTTCTGCATAATTCTGTTTTAAGGGGTGTTTGGCTCTAGGATTTGTAGTGGGTTAAAATGGGTCTAATAAGGTATAAAACACAGAGAAAAATGACACAAGGTATATAAAACTAATATTATGATTGATATTCTGTGTTTACAGAGTTTTACATATATATATGTTATGAACAGGTACCATGAAAAGGTATGATGCTTCATGCCTTTTCAATATAACTATAAATAACTGTAAAAAACAGAATTAACTGTCTAATCTATCTAGAATTCGTCTAAGGCCTTTGGCCCATTATTCCTATGTTATGCAGGCTTGTATATAAAAGTTATGGGCCTGCATATGATCCTATAATAATGTATAGATAAGTATATATGTTCTAAAATACAGCAAAGTCTTTAAATCTTAATCCAACATTTTCCTCCTTAAGTTTAAAGGGTTTGATGTCAATCCTTCCTTGTGGTCTTGTCTCAAGTGATGATGAGATAATCATCACTGGATGTGCTGTTTGAGTCCATTCCTTCTGCCAAATTTGATGTAGATGCCTTGTATGATGAAACCTTGTTCTGATCCTTCCTTTTGTTCTTGAGTGGGCATTCAAATGCATAGTGTCCAAGGTCTTGACATTTGTAGCATTTTATCTGTGATTCTTCCTTTCCATAGTGTGCAGTCTGTTGTGGCTTGCAAGCTTCTTCCTCCTCTAACTTGATCCCAAAGTGTTCAAGCTTCTCCTTTCCCTTTCCTACAGCCTCTGGTGCATCCTTCTCATCAATCTTCCATTGATATTCATCAAGACTCTCTGAGTCTTCTCCAATCCTTATAGGATTCTCTAGTGCTCTAGCTGTCTTGTAGTAGGAGACAAAGACTTCCAAATAAGTCTCATAACACTTTCTTATCTTCTCTCCATCAGATCTAGTTAGCCCAAGTGTCTCAGCAAGTGCTCCAAATTCAAGCCCAAAGTGCACACTCAAATAACCACCCATCCAATCTATTAGTTTGTAGAGATCAAATAGATGTATGGTAATTCCATCTATGGTTGGTGGTATGATTCCAGGCAATTCTTTCTTCAAATAATGGTTATAGAACCATTTCAAGACCTTGTCAAATCTGCTTCTGTATGCATCCCATTCCCTACTAACAATTTCATCCTTCTTGATCAAATTCAGAAAGTCCACAAAGCCATGGAAATTATGGACTTCTGGTTGTTCTGTGGCTTCTAAAGGTCTTGCCTTTCCTTCTTCTCTGTCCATCCTTTCTTTGTCCAAGGATTCAAAATAATCATCTAGGTAATTATTATGCATCTGTTTCATCCTATCTACATCCAAATTCTTTCCCTGTTTGGTTTTGAACATGTACTCCAAAGTACATTTTTCCTCTTCAAATATTAACTCAAAACCTTGTTGCCTTAACAGGTTAATTGACAGAATGTTGAGTGTGGTTTCAGGGGCATAGTGTACCCCTGGAATCAAGTATGTATTACTACCATTCTTAATCAGGACCTCTCCAATACCATATGTAAAAAGAAATTTCTTTTGACCCTCTATTTTTTCAACCAGAAATTCTTCTTTGATGTTTACAAAGAAATTAAGATTAGATGTTAAGTGCTTATTTGTTGATGCACTAACATACCAATAATCATCCCATGTACCCTCATCTGTGCCCTTGACAATACTCCTAGTTTTAAAGTGTATAAACTCAGGGTATTTCAAACTTAGAGTGGATTGGATTTGATGCTTTGTTGGACATTTATTGGCAAAATGCCCATGGTTTCTGCATCTGAAGCATAGGATCATGCTTTTATCCACAGGGTATTTCTTTTGAGTGATTCCTAGTGCATCATCTTTGACCTTGCTTGGACATGTTTTTGTTATGTGTCCATCCATGTTACAATAGAAGCAGTTGTAGTGAATCATCTTGTTTTCTATCTTTGATGCATTATAGGCCTCAATTTCTTCCAGTTTCTTTCTCAACATATCTCTGCAATCCCTGGTTATTTTCCTCATGCATCTGCCTAACCTTTCTTCCCTATCTCTCTTGTTCTGTCTTTGTACAAATTATGTGTGTACAAATCTTCTTGGTGGCCTCCCTAGAAATTTGCTCTGATGCCATTTATTATGTAAGCCATATGAGTATTTAATGGCCCCTGCCACTTTCCAGAAGTAGAATTTGCCTTCTGCATAATTCTGTTTTAAGGGGTGTTTGGCTCTAGGATTTGCAGTGGGTTAAAATGGGTCTAATAAGGTATAAAACACAGAGAAAAATGACACAAGGTATATAAAACTAATATTAGGATTGATATTCTGTGTTTACAGAGTTTTACATATATATATGTTATGAACAGGTACCATGAAAAGGTATGATGCTTCATGCCTTTTCAATATAACTGTAAATAACTGTAAAAAAACAGAATTAACTGTCTAATCTATCTAGAATTCGTCTAAGGCCTTTGGCCCATTATTCCTATGTTATGCAGGCTTGTATATAAAAGTTCTGGGCCTGCATATGATCCTATAATAATGTACAGATAAGTATATATGTTCTAAAATACAGCAAAGTCTTTAAATCTTAATCCAACAAAGGTAAAGTTAATCATACCATCGTCATCCCAAAGATCAGTTGGTGTAACACCTGGCATCGAGAGTAATATGGACCGTGCCTCGCGGGTTTGTTCTGCTCTCCGTTCTTTTGCTTCTGCTCTCCATTCTTTTAAGTCTGCAAGCAATTCACCCATTTATACATATTAGGATTAATATAAATAACATGAAAGAACAACATACCGAAAGAAAACAAAAGGGTAAAATTAATAATACCATCGTCTACCAAAAGATCAGCCGACATCGAGAGAAATATACTCATGTTTTGAGCACAACTTACTTTCTTCTTGTATGTTTCCTGGATTTCAAAATCTTCTTCCAATGTGCAATCTTGGGTACAAGGTTAATATAGCTTAAGTTCTCGAACCTAAAATCGAGTCATGATTAATCTGAGTATTGTAGATGATGTGTGTGACTCCCTTCAAAGTTTTTATTATGTGGATTGCAAGTTCATGCCTCGTCGTATCCTAGTGTTGTTACTTCCAGATCGACACTAATAATGGTGGTTTCATTATTTGACTAGAGTTTAGGTTTTGTATTATCCTAAAAGTAAACGAAATTATCTCGTGGCTAAATATGTACTTGGTTTATTATAAAGAATGAATGT
>BQNB010067057.1:0-34335 GCA_026074375.1 Tanacetum coccineum | reverse complement strand
CACTGAGCCCTTTTTTCATGAACTGTCAATTACTGGATTGTAAGCGCGAATGTTATAAGTAGATCTATTTGGGATTGACAATCCCCGTTCGGGTGATTAGCTATCACCGAGAACGAACGTATACCATGTCGGATTTGGGATGTTACGGGTTAAAACATCATCCACGGGCATTCATTGGCAATATGTTGCATTCATACATGTCGAGCTTCAGTGTCATGAGCTTAGGAAAACGTAATTACTTTTCATGATGTTTGCATTTGTTGCTTAATCATACACTTGGAAATCTTGCGGTCCTACTATTGATTTACATAAACCTATGAATTCACCAACTTTATGTTGATATTTTTAGCATGTTTTCTCAGGTCAATAAGGCACGAGGTGCAGTGATACATTGGAAGTCAATAATTGAAGAGTCATATCAAAGATTTAGGGTCTTATTACATTTTGAGGACAATTGTTATAAACCAAAATCTTTAGTTATACTGTTGAACAATTTGAAGCCATGAGCTTATGTAACAGACAAGTATTTTGTTAATCTAATGTATCTTTTTCAAACGACACGTTTAGTGGTCGTTCTCATATCTTGTGCTATTGATCTATGAAGTAACGCCCTCGAATATTCAACATTCCGCTGCGACCCAGATTTGGGGGTGTTACATCTTCAGCGTTTGACACTGAGTACTACAACGTAACTCCTTTAAGTAATAGTTATCCAGGTCTTCAACCATCCACCCCGACTTCTGGAAACTAGATAAACCAAGTCTTCAACTTAAATCTTAAACACGAGTAAGTTATCATTAAAAGTCATGCATCCAACCAACCCCGACTTCAAGATATAATAAGAATATGCCTTTGTGAAATCCAACTTCAATCTCAAATAAGTGATACCCAATCAACTCCATAGTCACTTAGAAAAATTAATATCAAATCTAGCCATTAAAATTTTAAGCTCCATGATTCTTTAAGAATATTGATCTCGGTCTCATCACTTTGTCACTTTGTCGTCAAGTATCTCAAAAATATGTATTAACCAAATATTTGAGGGCATACCACATATTATAACATTTTAACTTCAAAAATTCAGTTATAATAAAACTATATAACCGGCCCAATATCCTAATACCCAACTCAACAGTTACCATCAACGATTGATACATTCGGCCCACTTTATATTCAATAAACCCCGGAATACCATCCCACTCCACCACACAAACACAAAATATTCGGCCAATTTTTTCATTAAAAAAATCAGCCCATCATCCTTTTGCAATTACATGACCCGAAAATTTCAATACTCGGTCCACACAAAGACATGACCCGATCCAACACAGAATTAGAGATATAAACTCAGCCATATCCCTAATTTGTCTCACACATATCTAACCCTAATCACTTTTCTAAAAACCTCCGCCCCCTTATTGCTCCAAATACAGTCAACCTAACTTTTTGCATCTCAAAAACTAAAAACCCACGAACTCAGTGGGTTCATCTCATCATAAATGAAACAGCCACAATACTCCTTTTCATGTGTCATAACCTCAAACATGATTTCTTGATTTATAGAGTTCTTACTTTACTTATCCACAAGATGAAGACTAAAGAGACTCGCGGCTTTAAGATCTTAAAAGAGGTCTCGAGTAGGTGATTGTTTTGATTTGTGTGTCTCTCGAAACAAAGTATAGTTTATAACAAATTTGTTATGCAACTATCATTATGTTCGTAAATCAAAGGGGTTTTTATCTCCTACATAGATCCATGATGATTATTTCGTTCGTGTAATAGATCTTTTAAGGTCATGGAATTAATATAACACACGAATGAAATAAACTAAGATTTTGCTGTTTCATTGTTTCGAGTCATGTGAGATGGATTGGTTGGAGTTGATGGTGGTTGAGACGAATTGTGACGATGGGTTTTAGGTTTAGATTGGATTTGTAATGGTGGATATGTTGAGGCTGTGATTGTGACGATGGGTTGTAGACGGTTTGTTGATGTTGTTGGTTTGATTTGATATGGGTTTGTGTTGTTGTATATAGTCTTTCTTGAGTCAGTTCTTCTTGAGCCTTCATATCATTTTTGTTTTTCATTTGGACCGACTCGTTAATGACTAGTATGGCAGACTCAGTTGAGTCGACCCGGGTCAACTCGGTAATGACCGAGTTGACTCGGTTTGGGTTTGGGTTCTAGAAACTCGCTACCAAGAATCAATTTGGCCAGCATTTTGTTTAGATTTGACCATGTAAAAGTCTTTAACTTGTACTCGTCAACTCGCTAATCCAAATCGCTAGTAAGACATGTTCTTCTCAACTCGCTAGATATAGCTTCTTCAACTCGCTACTGGTTCTTCCCAACTCTCTACCTGTCACTTTCAATGGTCCACAAAAAACAAAATCCATATCCAGAATTTTCAGATCTGTGTTTTCCTGCTTCTTTTTCATAAAATTTTAGATTTGAGTTTTTCTTACAAAATCAGTTAAAAAAACCAGACATAATAAGCTTAAAAAATAAGTAGATGGACAATGAAACAAGCTACCAGATAAGCCCAAATAAGGACGGAATAAGCTCGAAATAAGCCAATAATAAGGACGAAATAGACTTATGATTAACACCCAATGAACAACAAAAGACCATGGCTTTATCCACCAGATAGGCTGACGAAAATAAGCTGTAACAAGCTATTGGGAAGCCGTCGAATCAGCGTACAAGGTGAAGAAGGGGAATGATCTGGCATTACAAAAATGTGAAGAATTGAAGTTTCTCACGATTAACATTGTCGGTGTGTCGGGTAACTAAGCCTTCCTTATCAATATGTAGAATATAAAAGAATCATTAATCCGGTGGTCTTGGTAAATCAAACCATATGGTAGTCATGTTTAGAGAGAGAAAGTAGAGGGAGAAACAAATGTGTGTAAATAATATGAAAAGTGTAATTGTTACAAGAGTCTCACCCCTTCATGGAAAGCAATGGAGGGGTTTTTATACCACCATCTAATACATAAGAATGCAAAGTTGACAACTCTAGTCCCTACGTATGGTGGTATGGTAAACTATGGTAATTCCGTAATGTCGTCACATAAAATGAAATCCTAATATGATCGGACCGTTGGGTTGGAACCGGTTAGGTAGGTTTGAAAAATTATTTTGGGAATTTTAGGGTTGTCTCCACTTAAGGTTTGGGTGAATTTTCCATGATGGATTGTAGGTGTCACCAAAATTGTTTTGCTCGGGCTTAAAAGTGTACCACTTACCTCCCGCTTTGTCGGTATGCGAGGATGCATATTCAACAAAGGCTTGTACGGGATCTTCCATGTAATACTGAGTGTCATGGGGACCACTGCAGATCTCATACGAGGTAGTGATTTTGTTCACTTGAGTAGGTTGCGTCGGAGCAAGATGAGCTTCCATCAAACATTGGACTTGATTTTCAAGCTCGACGAGACGGCAGTCGGATGTACTCAGGACATCTTGAGGCAAAGTGATTGCCTTGACCGGCTTAGCGAAATCCCTTGGGTCGTTCCAACTTTCGTTGTCATAGAGGGCGAGATCCTCTAATAATGCCCAAGATTCTTTGGCGTTTCTTTCACAAATCTTACCACCGGCCGATTGGTCAATGGTTTGTCTTTTGACGGGATTGACATGGTCATAGAAGATTTGGACTTGAAGCCAAAGGTCGATGCCATGATGAGGGACTTTTTGGAGTAAGTCCTTGAAACGAGTCCATGCTTCTAAGAGAGATTCTCCATGATGTTGTTGGAACATCAGGATATCATTGCGGAGTTTTGTAGTTCTTCCCGGTGGAAAGAATTGAACAAGGAAATAAGTAGTAAGATCCTCCTATGTGGTGATGGATCCTGCTGGAAGACGTTCAAGCTAATTTCTAGCTTAACCGCGAAGGGAAAATTAAAAATAAACACAGACGCGTTCTTTCCTTATTTTCACCGTCAAGGTCAAGTGAGTCCACAAGTTTTAAGAAATCCTTGAGGTGTTGGTTTGGATCCTCGGACCGAAGTACGTGGAACGAGCATCCATTTTGCACCAACCGGATGGTGTCGGATCGAAGAGGTACCACATTTTTCCCTACGGGGAGCTAAATGGTATTCTTGTAGCCTTTGTGGCTAGGTTTGGAGTAATCTCCAAGGGTACGGATAGGATTCTCGTCTCCCATAGGAGGTTTTGAACGGAGAATGATTACAAAAAATTAAACACAAAGGAAAGATAGGACTACGAGAAAGCTAATATACGAAATAAAATCTCACTTGAAAGGATCAAGCGAGTAAGAAATAAGTTATACAATGATCACACCAAACTAATTCCGCAGTTAGCAGCGCCAAAAACTTAATCGGTCCTTACGTGGGGACTTCTACACGAAAGTATTTTAAAACAACTCCCTAGACAGACACCTAACCTTTTTAGTAGTATAGGCAAGACCGGGGGTTGTTATTGTTCTTTATGGAAATAGTTTGGGAAGGCTTTTGATCACTGGTCTCACAGATGATTTTAAATGGTTGAGAGAAGATTATTTTTGTGTTTTTATATTTTATAGAAAGCAAGTAAATCTATGGTTTGAGAGGTTGGTTTGTTTAACTATTAACTAAACTAATATCTAATCTACTGGTGATAACTTTATGATAATTGAATGTATTTACTTAATCATGCATTACTTATCAGATTGCTTTTCCTAATCCTGCTGCCTTGTCACACTTGTGATGATCTGTCTAAGTATTTCCTAGGTCATGAACGGATTACATGAACCCGCCGTCTAATTTTAATCTACTTTTCCGTTCTAATATGCTCACTCTTCTACAAGTAGGTTAGTATGTACGACTATTACTAGGACCCTAAGAGTATATTAAATGCGTGTGAAATACCTTAAGAGGGATCAACCATATAAGGGGGTAAGGTAGTATGAAGACTGTTACTCGATGGTATCCTTTCTACGCACTCGCGTTTCCCTAGACATGTCTACAATGATACAGACAAAAGCTGGTTTTCTAAAGCCTAACGCGCACATTCATCAACAAGAAGCAACAATAATAGGATCTACAATCCGACCTTCATGCAATCATAAGCAAATACAAAGGAGGGTTTAGCCTCGTATGTTATAATGAAAGCAAGAAGATAAATCAATCACACAACACATAGACATATTGAATGATGAATAATAACCTTACATGAATTAAAACATGGATCCAAGGTAGTACAATAGGGTTTTAAGGCCCTAAAAACGACCTATGAAGCTGCTACAAAGGCTAGGGTTCGTCTCCCTAAAGTTATATAAAGTTACACACACTTGAAACCCTAAAATCAGATGTTTGTATTTATAGAGATATCGTTGCGACGGCGTCGCTTTGTACTCCTGACACCGTTGCCTTGTAGATGGTTCTAGATCCACTTTAAGTCGGCCACGTCCTGACGCCGTCACTGAATCTCTAACGTCGTCACCATGAATGTCATGACGTCGTCGCTTTATGGTTGCAACACCGTGTCTAGGCTCTAAGTGAATAATTCTTCATGGTTCTTGGTGTAGAGTCGTAGTCTTTTCTATTTATTCTCCAAATGAGCCCAAGTCTATTTCCTCCAAATGCCATCCAAGTGCTAAAAACCTAAAAACAAACGATTAAGCACATAATCTGGGCATATTTGCATGATTTAGGGGGTTAAATGACCTCGAAATGGTGTATAAAATGACACCTCATCACCAGCAGTGATCAAAATCTTTTTGAAGAAAATCACAGTCCTCTTACAATCTCCAGTTATTATTGTAAGAATCAACAATGGCACCGAATTCAAGAATCAAGTGCTTAAAAGAATACTTTGATGAAGTTGACATCTCTCACCAATCTTCTTCTGTGAGAACTCCTCAGCAAAATGGAGTCTTAGAACAAAGAAACCGAACGTTAGTAGAGGCTGCTAGAACAATGTTGATTTTTTCGTGTGCTCTGTTATTCTTATGGGCTGAAGCGATTGCTACTGCGTGCTACACTCAAAACCGCTTCATCATTCACTGTCGATTTAGAAAAACTCCATATGAGCTTATCAATGGTAGAAAACTAGATATCTCCTTTCTCCATGTATTCGAGGCTCTCTCTTATCCCAAGAATGATCATGAAGATATTGGGAAGCTTGGTGCAAAAGGTGATATAGGCTTTTTCATTGGTTATTCTGCTAATTCCCGTGCTTACAGAGTATACAACCGAAGGACAAAGAAAGTCATGGAGACGATGAATGTGACTTTTGATGAGCTTTCAGCTATGGCTTTTGAACAACGCAGTTTAAAACACGGGCTTTAAAGCATGACTTATGGAAAAATTAGTTCAGGACTCGATCTTACTTATGCTCCGTCAACATCTCAAAAACCAACTGAATGTGAATTGGATTTACTGTTCGAAGCTATGTATGATGATTATATTGGTGGTCAACCATCAGCTGCTTGAAAAACTACTCCTACTTCTCTTACACATCAAGTTCTTCAGACTCCAACGACATCTACAACTACAACAGACAATGCTCTAACACCAACAAATTCATCTTTACAAGCTGCAGGTATTCCAAACACTTCACAGGATGTTGACGAGCTACCACAACAACAACATGTTCAACAACAAGATAATCAAGCTCTACTCCAACCCAAAACAGTTACTAATAATGTTCCTAATGCAATGTTTAATGAAGATGTATTCGAGAACCCATTTTCCTCACCATCAACAAGTGATGCTGAATCCTCATCTTCACATTATGTGGATCCATCGAACATGCATATGTTTTATCAACCGTACCAACATGACTATCAGTCGACTAAAGATCACCCTCTGGAGTAAGTGATAGGAGAACCCTCATAACCAGTTTTGATAAGAAATCAGTTGTGAACAGATGGTGAAATATGCATCTACGCTTTAACTGTGAGCACTATGGAACCAAGTAATGTCAAAGAGGCTATGATCGACCCAACATGGATTGACTCAATGCAATAAGAGCTTCTCCAGTTCAAAAGGCTTGATGTATAAGTGTTAGTTCCTGCTCCAGATAACATAAAACTCCTTACTTTAAAATGGTTATTAAAAAACAGGCATGATGAAGAGAACACGGTCATTAGAAACAAGACTTGCCTGGTTGTGAGAGGGTACCGTCAAGAGGAAGGAATATATTTTAAAGAATCCTTCGCTCCGGTTGCTAGGATGGAAGCTATTAGGATAATCTTGGCATATGTTGCACATAAATCATTCATTGTATTCCAGATGGATGTGAAAACTGCTTTCTTGCATGGTTCATTAAAAGAAGACGTATACGTGTGTCAACCTGAAGGTTTCATCGATGTTGATCATCCAAGCCATGTCTACAAGCTAAAGAAGGCACTATATGGGCTAAAGCAAGCACCAAGAGCATGGTACGACGAATTGTCAAAGTTTCTCTTACAGAATCACTTCTACAAAGGAACCATTAATCCAACGCTGTTTATAAGACGCTTCGACAACAACATGACGACGACATCTTAGTGGTACAGGTTTATGTTGATAATATTATCTTTGGTTCTACAAACCCTAGGTATACCCAATTATTTGCTGACCTTATGAAAAGCCGCTTTGAAATGTCGATGATGACGGAAATGATGTTTTTCCTTGGTTTACAAGTTAACCAATCCCCCCGTGGCATCTTCATAAACCAGTCCAACTACATGTTAGAAATACTTAAAAAATATGGAATGGAAACTTGTGATCCCATTGGCACTCCAATGGAGATCAAAGACAAGCTTGACCTTGACAAGAATGGGACTCTAGTCGATGCTACGAAATATCAAAGCATGATTGGTGCCCTTATGTATCTGACGTCAAGCAGACCGGACATTGTACATGCTACTTGTTTATGTGCTTGGTACCAGGCACAGCCAACCGAGAAGCTCCTCAAAGAGGTTAAAAGGATCTTTCGTTACCTCCTTGGAACCGTTAATATAGGTCTCTGGTATACGAAGGATTCTGGTTTTCAACTAACCAGATTTTTAGATGCTGATTATGCGGGATGTCGAGACACCTTCAAGAGTATGTCCGGTGGAACTCAATTCTTAGGCGAAAAGCTGGTGAGCTGGTCCTCAAAGAAACAAGATTGTACATCACTATCAACCACAAAAGCAGAATAGGTATCTCTATCTACTTGGTGTGCCCAAGTCCTCTGGATACGGACACAGTTAACAAATTATGGCTTTCACTTCCACAAGATCCATATCTATTGTGATTCAAAGTCAGTCATAGCCATATCATGCAACCCGGTCCAACACTTGAGAACCAAACACATCGCAGTCTGCTACCATTTTATCAAGGAACACGTAGAAAAGGGTACAACCGAACTGTATTTTGTCAAGACTGGTTACCAATTGGGCGACCTTTTCACCAAAGCCCTTCCAGTGGATCGGTTTAATTATTTGGTTCGTCACCTTGGTATGCGCAGTTTCTCTCCACAAGAGCTTGAACGTCTTGCAAAATCATAGTAATTATTTGTATATATTTATCAGAAAACAAAATATAAAAATATAAAACCAAGAAAAAGAAAATACAAAAATATAAAACCTATAAAAACAAAATATAAAATCAGAAAATTTCAGAAATACAAAAATAATCTTCTTCGACATGTCTCTCGTAAATCGATAACATTTACGCACCTAGAAATGTTGATTAATATTGACACGGGTGTATAAATGAAGTTTAAGCGAGAGTTTCAAATGCTTTCAAAACATGTCTCTTCAAAATTTTCTTTACGACTTCTAAGTAAATGTCAGCTTAGGACTCGGACTCCAAAGAAAGGAAAATGTTCATTTATGCACATTTATGCTAATCAACGGGAAGTTCATATCTTCTCGGTCTTGAGCAAAGTCATAAAACATTCCAAGTTTTGAATGCTCAAGAGAAGTTTTAAGGAAATGATAATTAATAAGATAAATTGCAAATCATTTTCTTGTTTAGCATAATTTTTCAAGATATTTTCAAAAGGAAATATTCAAAATCTTTCAAAATTATGTGATCAACAAACTCCCACTCCAAGTATTCACTCTAATCTATTTTTGAGGGGAAGTATAAACTTTAAAAAATTAATCATAAGTGGTTCATCTGGCATGCTTTCATGTTCTCCCATTGTTTGGTTAGTCTAAAAGTGGATCAACGTATATTAACATGTATTTTAATTCACTTGTTAAGTCAAAAATTGTCACCACATATGCAATTTTTGAGGGGGAGAATAGTGATTAAAATATGATTAATATTGCTTAATATCAGATAAGATCTCTTGAATATAAGTGCATTCCAATCCTCGCATGTGCAAACCTCTTTCGTAATATGATGCATATGTGTAGGGGGAGCTTTTTGGTGAATCTAAAAACTTTTAATGTGTATCAAATGATTTCTCAAACACGTGGACTGGTTTTCAATGGTTTTATAGCTACTATGGTAATACCTGATGACCGACCGAGGAATGATACTTCAAGGTGATATCAGGCGGTTAAGGTTATGTATTATTGTTTCATGATCCAGCCAGAACCGGAGGGATCTACCCAGAGACACTCTAATAGATAGAGTAGAAGTCCTTAGGTATGATTGAAAAAAAGGAGTAAAGTAAGAATGGGATTGAAGGGGTTGAAGAATGAAAAAGCAATATATGGATAAAGGGTGTAACGAAAGAAGCCCTCCATTCACTTAGGCAGAAACCGGGTTAATGCATAATCTATCGGTAATCACAAAGCTAATTCTGGTATTAAAGACAAGTCATCATGGACCCGGTGATGCAATGCACAACCCTCCCAGCTACTCAATCTTATCTCAAAAGAATTTTGTTTCATTTCTCATGGAGTACAATACGCTTCTATCAACCTTCTCATTCCGAGATCGTAGATATTGAAAAGGCGACAGTTTGCTCTAGCCTCCGATCACCAAATAACAAAAGTGCACTTATAGAGTCTAGAGCCATCGAGATCAATCAAAATCTCATTAGGACACAATTCCGTATACACTTGTTGTTCATCATCAAGAACACAAATTGTACAAGAGTCCAACACAGACGCAAATATAATCTGTGTGTATTAATAAGAGTTGACGGATGCTTTTTGAAAACATAAACTTTTGATATGTTTAAAAAATCTTTATTCATTAACATGTCGACTGATTTTCAAACAAGTTTTTGATCTCATGTCCATTGTGGCAGCCTTAAAAGGGCATCTGGGTATAGGAAGACTGAACACGTATTAACGACTCAATCAGTGAGACAGTAACTCACAGATTAACTCTTACCGTGTTGTCTGCTTTGAGACGCTCTAGTATCGAGAATGGCTAGTGCAGCTGCGAAACTCTGTCAAGGAGATTCTTTTGAATTCTACCTGATCACAGGCAGTATTTATACTGATTAACAGGAAACCGTGGTTATTACAACCATATTCGATGAAATAACAAAGACATATTCATCCATATCTGTTGTTTATTACTAACTTAAATATGCAGGACAAGTCGATGGTGTTTCCACCATATTCCAGCCGAGTCGCAGTTAAGGCCACATACTCATTCTCAAAGATCAAGGATATATTCAAGGCATCAATCAAAACTTGAAGATAGTTTTGAATTTCAAAGATAAACTTCTGCAAGCTCTGATAAACAAGAACTTCCTCAAAGAACGTCAAGAATATGATTTTAAGTAGATCAAGTCACAAGTTCTATGTTGAGGAAGATTGTCAGCCTTCAAGTGATGTTAAAAGATGAGTATGTTGGCTAAGAAGTGTTCCAGCCAAGAAAGATCGAAGATTTTCTCAAGGCTAAAGACCATGATATCAAGTTAAAGTCACAAGATATCAAGATAAAGATCAAGATCCAAGACCACAAGCATGCAAAAGGAACTGCAAAAGAATTCCCAGGATCATAAGGCTCCAAGTTTTAAGACGTCACAAGAAGTGAAGCCATAAGTTCAATGACCACCCCTTAGGGGGAGATTGTTAGCCTCGTTTTTAGTAAATTAATGGTTAATATTATTCTTGAGCCTTCTATAGAATTAATATAGTTTATGGGAATCACTTAATCTAGTTAGGCCTAAGTTTAGGGCTTAAAAGCCCACGTTTGTTAGTCACGGCCTAATAAGGCCCTTTAAAGCCCAATAATGGTTGGCCCATTTGTAAGTCAATATATAACCCTTCCTTGCTCTCAAGGAAGCGTGTTGCTTCTCATTTTATTAATAGTGAAAGCCTCCATTTTTCTTTCTTTTACTCTCTCTCTCTACATTTTATATTTATTTTGTGTGATTTGATAGTGCAATAATGGTCCTTATAGTGATCAAATTGGTGTAAGATTAAGGTTCCAATTCAAGATTTAAGCCATAGTAATGATCCTCCTTAAGTAAGTAATCCTTAATTTATGATTTAATGGAAATTTAAGAATGTTATATGTCATGTTTACATAGTAGATATCATATGAAAGTTAAATGATAGAGGAGAAGAGCTAGAGAATATTTTTCATTGTTTTCTAAGTTTTCATTCAAAAGGGAAAATAGAAGGGAGGAGGGAGAAGTGAAGTTACAATTGTGAAGACCTTGTATAAATACCCCTCCTAGATGGGTATTTATACTTACTTCTATTCCTATTCTATTTTCCTAACTTTAGTTAAACCTTGGTCAACTTTACTTAACTTTGACCAAGTTAGACTTTATTACATTATAATTACTAATAAAACTATAAACTATACAAAGACCAATTCCTTTAATAATAAATACTTTTCTTAATCCTAACAATCTCTCTTAAAGGTTGATTATTACAGACGCTTCATCGTCGGTAGAATTGGTCTTCAATTCACGTATGATTCCCACCTTCTCATTTGATCAAGATGTATTAGACACTTGGTTATATCTCTTTCGTATGCTTTCATTATGTCAAGGTTAAATTCACCTAGCAGAGGTGGTTTCTTCTAAAACTCATTCTAAAACATCCTCAGTTTCACTTATTCCAAAACTCTTTCCAGCGTAGCATCACATAATTTAACAATCTCTACCAAAAACATATCGCTCTTCTTGTCTTTACTGTTTAAATATGGCTTATGTACTATTTAATAAGGATTACATGCTTCAATACATGGGAATATCAACGTTGGTGCAGCTAAGTTAATCTTGATATGGTAACTCTCTATACCCAACTGAAAACTATGAACTTTCTCCAAACTTATCAAGTTACCTATGATTATAAGCGTACCTTTTTGCCTCTTTCTCCCCCTTCAGGAGGAGCATCATCTTAATGATGTTCATCTTGATATGTTTTACAAAAAGTACATTAAAAATAAAAACTAGTAGTTATTCATGATTTTTCAAACTTTGTTTTTAGAATTTCCCACAACTCTAGATCAGCTGCTTGATCTTAAGGTTTTGTCTTCATTGTTAAGTATAATTGATGTTGATGATTAGCAGTTGATGTTGCAGCAGTTGATGAACTTGTTGTAGGATACAGATTAAAAGTAGTGTTCTGTATGTGTTTCTGAAAAAGTTCTTCTATCATTCTGGGTCCATGAGTGGCAAATTCTTTTGAGATTAATTTTGGAACATTTGTTGAAGCAATTTCTCTGTCCCGTTTAACCACTAGATTTACCAATCTTGGAACTGCTTCTTTGATCATTTCATTCGTCTTTGCAAAGGTAAGCTCAGGTACGATATTGTTGCAAAGATCAAGAACTTCCTGAATCTTTCCCATAAAGAACTTGTTGGTCACAAATTTACTTTTAATATGATTGCGAATTTGACCATGTCGTCTGCTCATGCCAACAATGCTTTCTGAAAGAATCCTTGATTTTCTAGAAGTGGAGGTGGTAGCAGTTGTTGGTGATGCAGTTTCCATCAATTCCTGTAAAATTGTCTTATCCAAAGATAAGTCTTTCCTAGGTGATCTAGGTGGTGTGGGAATTGGTGTCTGCATCTTCTCAGTCCTATTCTCTAAACTTCCCATCTCTTGAGTTTTGACCAATACATGATCAGTGTGATCATTATTGTCTTTTTCCTCAACATCATCCTTCTTCTCATCATCATTATTCATATCGTATTTCTTCTCTTTCTCATTCGCATCATAATCATCAACATGTTCTGGATTCTCCTTATGACTCTCGGGCTTTAACCTATTACCGGAATCATCATCATCATCATGAAGCATAAAATCCGCAAACTCACTAGCATGTGATTCTTCATCACCTTCACCTTCGACCATCTTTTCAATCTCCTCCTCTAACAACTTTTCTTATACTTTAGCAACATTTTCTTGTGCCTCAGCAGCTAAGGTAGTTTTGTGTAGAGTGAGACTTAGAATGGCTGCTTCAGTAATTTCATCCCTTTCTTTGTCATCACTCAGAGGTGGAATTAGAGTAATATTCTTGTTCTTTTATCTGATGGTAACTTTCAATGATTTATTTGGTGAACTTGTTTCCCCAACAACATTATTTTGCTTCTTCTTTTGAGGACTAGCAACAATAAGGGTAGGTGACCTATTGGCGCTAGGTGTATTCCTATGCGTTCCTCAGGTAGATACAACCGGTTGAGGTTGAATCATTGGAACAACTACCTTTACAAACACCGTCTCATACTCCTTATAGTCATCAGTGTCACAAATTGCATTAGTTAATAATGCACCCGAAATCAGCATCCCTCGAAATAACACATTCCCTATAGAGTAAACACTCACCAATGGAATATCATTTTTGATATAATGATAATCCTATTTAAGTCGTAGAGTAATAGAAGGAAATTTCTTCATCAAATCAACAATTATAAGCTTTGTGAATCGAGGATACTAGATGACATCTTTCTTTTGAAATACGCAATTGAGAAAGTCCTATCATAGAAGAGCAGCATAGTCAACATTAAGACTATTTACCACAACATGAAAGAGTTGAAGTATGTTGATCTTTGTTTGATCATGCCCAGATATTCATGTAGTCAAGCAACGGTTGAACACCTTGATCATGGTCTGCCACAGTTGAGCAAGAAACTTCGTGTAGAAGGAACTCGCTTTATCAACAACTCCTTGATAACCAACTGTTTGAATAAATGGTGGTCCATATTGTTTCTGGTGCGATGAATGGTTTTTCAAGAGTTTCCATTGGCAGATGAAGAGTGTCACAAAACATATCAACAGTGTAAACTATCTCTTGTCTGTCCAGCTTGAACTTGATAGTGTCCTTGGTATCAGGAACTTTGCTAACTGTCTTCCAGAACTTTTGTAGGTACACAACACAAACATCAGCAGTAGCAGTAAGAACATAGCTTAATGGATGATCAAGCAAAATCTGTCCCATAATCTTGCATTCTGGTGAGCATGGGATGTTTGTAGCACAACATAGTTATTACATCTCCCAATGCTTTGAAATTTGAGGACAAGTTGATCAGCTGGAATGATTTGTTGAGCCATGAGGAATACTGTATGTTAACATGAAGTGATTAGTGAAATGATATAAAGTTTATGATTTATACATTTATAGAACATTTTTTGTCTCTTTCCACTATGTCTGTTTTTATATGCTTTGGCAATTCTTTTTGAGCATATTCTGATCATTTTCTTTTTCATGTGCCAATACTTGCTTTTTCAGGCACATGCCATACGCTTTATTCGTCTTTTTCTTTTGCTCTCATTTTTTATGCTCTGGCACTTCTTTTTTGAGCATACTCAGATTTTCTTTTTTGCGTATGGATTTTATCTCTCTTTCTATTTGAGTTTCCTCACCAAAACGCATTTGTGGAATGATACTCTTTCAAGAATAATAAAGATATACTCTGATTTTGAAAATAAAAATTTGGCAAAAAACACATGTAGTAACAACCATCGATGTTAAATAAATCCAAGAGTATAACTTTATATTCTCGCAAAAACTTTTTAGTAAAAAAGTACCACTTTTGAACACAAAGATACAACTTTTGGATTAGAAATTTGAGATAATTTTGTCAAAGGTGTTTAAAAAGACATGATTATACAACATAACTCATGTAACAATAATCGGATGGTCACTAAGTCACTCACTCCGCATTCTGTTAAGCTCAGAAAATGGTCGAAACCGAACATGACTTAGACCATTTACCCAATTATGTACAAAAGATAGTCATAAATCATTTTGAATCACCATATTCATTTATTTTCCTTAAATAATTTGTATCGTTGATCACTGAATGAAAAATTTAGCTATTAAAAAAACATATTCTTATATATGATATTTGGATGGTCAGTAGATTGCTCAATTCTCATTCTGTTAAATTTAAAAAACGGTCATAACCGAACGCAATCTTCACCATTTTCCCCATTTATCAATATAGAAATATGAAATTTATAACTGAATTTATCATTGTTTTGTAAAATGTCATTTGTTTAACTAATAAGCCCATTTGAGTAGTCGTAAATTTTTTAGCATAATAAAGAAGTTTTCCGAAACCCAATAATGGATAACCGAAACCCAAAGTATTAGCCCATTTTTAATTTTATGAAACCCATTTTTTAGCCCAATAAGCCTTTTACGAAACCTTATATTGGCCTAATTTTGACAATTACGAAACCCATTTGATAGCCCATTTATTATTTACGAGATCTTTTTTTAACATTTATGAAACCTTTTTAACCATTTACGAAACCGTAACCTGAGTTTATTACTTTCGTAAAATATAACTTGACAAATCAAATGATAAACCTAATGCTTTTTCATGATTCTAAGCATAGTGTTATCATCCTATTAATGATTTAAGACCAGTTGTATGTCCGAAAGCACAAGTTCATGTTTACAAAACTATAATGGTTACGAAACCTTATGATTTTTGGTCTACAAATGTTGTTATCAGTGATCTATCCATACAAATCATATCCCAAGGCACTTAATTATAATTTGCCTCAATCAATTACTCAAAAATTAACAATTTTCATTTTTACAAAACCCTAGATCTATACGAAACCTATGAAATAGTTAATTAAAGCAATTAATCATGAAAGGAATCGAATAAAATCATGTTTCTTATGTTTGTTAATCACTGAGAAATGATAGAACGATTTGGATTGTAGATTTTGAAAGTCACGAAAGCTCAAACAGTGAAAGAATTTATGAAAGCTATTTTGGTTACTTACGAAAGTGATAAGGTTGCGTAAGAAACCTTTGGTTTTTATACATACGAAAATAACTTTTGTATTTTGGTAGTTTCAGTCCCTCTAGTTATTTTCGTAAACTTTTAAAGTCTAAATTATATTTCAATAACCCCCCCCCCCCCTTGTAGTTAGACCTATTTTCACAATAAACCTTTTGAGTTATTTTGCAGTTTAGTTCCTATTATTTAACCAAAAATTTCATAACTCCCCCTTAAACAAATATCCATTTGCAATTTCTTTCCTTTTTGATAAAAAATTTGTTCAAAAGATAGTTATTTTTGCATTTAAGAATTCATTTTTATTTTCTGATTATGAATTGACTGTAAATTTTTATAACTCCCCTCAAATGAATATCTAATTAAAGAACTTATTTGAGACTTAGTTAATTTTCTAGTTTTGAATACTTTTGAGAAGATTTTGACAAATAAAAAATTTATAACTCCCCTTTAAATAAATATCTAATTAAAAAACTTATTCAAGAGTTTGTTAATATTGCTATTTTAGCACACTTGATTTTTCAAAAAATGATGATTTTTAATGATGATTTTCTTTTTGTGAATGGATATGATAACAAAACACATATTTTAGTAGTGACAATTCATTTTTATGAATGATTTACTCCTCCTCAGTTTATGATACATTATTTTTACATTTAAAAAACCACTTTTTGAGAAAACAATATCATGAAACTGACTAAAACGAAGAAGATATGTGTTTGCATCTATAAATTATGTTTTTGTGTTTTGCAAATTTTCATTTGTTTTTCATGTTTGAAAAAGAAACAAAGAATATTTGTTTGTTTTAGATTTTTTAATTTTGTATTTTGTTTTTGAATGTATTTACAAAAAGTTTTGATGTATGATCTTTCATTCAAGAAGATAACTTTGCCAGACGTTACAACTCTATTGTCGCATACCAATCCTGTGACCTAAGTTCTCAAACCTTTCTTTTAGAAGGGCTTTCGTAAATAGATCAGCAAGTTAATATACCATCTCGACAAAGTAAAGTTTAATAGTACCTTTCTCCACATGTTCTTTAATAAAATGATATCGGATGTTAATGTGCTTTGTAAGAGAATGTTATACTGGATTGCATGATATGGTAATTGCACTTTTTGAATCACAGTACATAGGAATCTTGTTGTAACAGAATGCATAATCTAGCAGTTGCGTTCTCATCCAAATGATTTGTGTGCAACATACTTGCATACAAAGATACCTACTCAGCTTTCGCGTAAGACATAGATGTAACAGAATCTATCTATTTTAGGACGTTTTAGACCACTAGCTTATCTCCCAGAAATTGTATGCCTCCAGATGTACTTTTGCAATCATCATTACACCCTGCATGATCTGCATCTGGCAATTAGTTTAAACCTGGAGTCCTTCGAGAACCATAGACCCATGTTAATGGTTTGTCTTAGATATCGAAAGATCCGTTTAACCTCGTTGAGGTGTTTTTCAGTAGGGCGTGCATGATAATGCGCACATATAAATGTGGCAAAGGCAATATCTAGTCGACTAGCAGTGAGATACATGAGCCCCCTAATCATACTATGGTATTTAGTTTGATCAACTTAGGTTCCCTGTAAATCTGCATTGAGTTTGGTTGTAGCCATTGGTGTACTAACTGAATTACATTTTTCCATCCTATGTTTCTTAAGAAGATTCAAAGTATATTATGATTGACATAAGAAGATTCCTCGGGGGGATCAATGAACCTGAAGTCCTAGAAAGAACTTCATTTCACCCATTATTGACATTTCAAAATTATCTTTCATAAGTTTTACAAATCTATTTGAAAAGACTGGATTTGTTGACCCAAAAATTATGTCATCGACATAAATTTGAACAAGTAAAATGTCATCCCCGTGTCTTCTTGTGAACAATGTCGGATCAACAATACCTTTTGTGAAATGGTGTTCAATCAAATATGAGGAAAGCTTGTCATACCAGGCTCTAGGAGCTTGTTTAAGACCGTACAGAGCTTTCTTAAGACAATAGTCGTGGTTAGGAAAGTCTGGGTCTACAAAACCATCAGCCTGTCCTACAAAAACTTCTTCTTTCAATGGTCCATTTAGGAATGCCGTCTTGACATCCATCTGGTATATTGGAAAGTTTTTGTGAGTCGCATAAGCTATAAAGATTCTGACAGCTTCAAGTCTTGCAACTGGTGCAAAAGATTCTTCAAAATCAATACCCTCCTCTAAACCATATCCCTTGGCAACTAAACGGGACTTATTCCGAATCACTGTGTTATCAGCATCTGTCTTGTTTTTTCAAATCCATTTGACTGCGATTATGTTTCTGCCAATAGGACATTCGACAAGTTCCCAAACATCAAGGCATTTGAACCGCTTCACTCATGTATGGTATGATCTTGTATCTTGTGCAATGTGAATCATTGTGTCGCATTCCCGTTATTTCGTCGCTGACGGAGTGTGACAAGTTGCCTTCCCCATTTCTTGAGCAACTACCTTTCCTACTTATTTGGCAACATATTTTCTTAGTCGCTTCTCGCACTACTGGGAAAACAACCAAAATTGGTTGGTAAACAGGCATAGTTCGTTGGTAATTGATGTTACCAGCGAAATTACCAACCAACAGTGGTTGTGGGAAAATTGCTTGTTGGTAAAAAAAAATTACCAACCAATGTTGCTTGTCATTGGTACTTTACCAACAAACTATGCAAGATATTGGTAAATTACCAACAAATATTATAGTGTTGGTGATTTCAGTCTCTTGTCATGTCTTTGGTAATTATTAAATTAGCAACTAAATAACGTCGTTGGTTTTTATAAGTATTAAAAAAATCTAGTTGTTGGTGATTTGGTGAGATAGATAGTGATCAATAAAATCATTTGCTGGTAATTTTGAGGAACTAAACAATATATATATATATATATATATATATAGAGAGAGAGAGAGAGAGTAGGGATCCAGTGAAAAGTAAATTAAAATAAGAAGTGGTGAGAAGTGACTAAAACCACATATTTAAGATGCAACGACTTTTATTAGATGCATTTCTATTCATCTAGATGCACCATAAAGAGTTTCGAAAGTTAATTTGATGTGTAGATGGTGCAAATTGATTTTCATGATTTTGGCACATGTAGAGGACCAAATATAACAACCCAAGAATTTTCATCAACCTATTTTACTATGATCACAATTGTACGGGGAATTTTTTCGCTTTATTACATTACTTGCATTGTTAATATCTCATTAAGCAAGGTAACTTGCATAACTAAAGTAGACAAGCTCACACAACCTATCTATGGACATCTTGTCTTCATATATGTCAAGCAAAAATCACAATATGTCAAGTCAATATCATCATATCCTTATTACAAAGTACATTATTCCTATAATGTACCATTCGCAACGTTATATCAAAACGGGCTTTAAACCGTTATCGTATACCTCTAAACCCTAAATTCTATGAAAGAATAATATCTAAAGTGAATATACAAGCTACTAAAGCATATATACAAGTAATATAACATCTCATTTGAAATATACACTCCCTCTAAGTCAAGTACAAGTCTTATAAAGCACAATGTACACATCATGAAGCATGAACTCCAAAATAGCCGTTTTAACTCCGTTTTCATTCTAGTTTCTTCATCACCACTTGTGTACAAGCTACTACACTCAATGTACAATTTGTTAAACCCTACATTTTTCTATCAAAGAGCTTTACATACACATTTTATACTTCCAAAACCCTAATTCAAAAGTCAGAAACCCCGAACCCGATGCAAAATAGTTAAATCATGACCCGTTACTTCTTGTATTTTATCCATCATAAACCCCAAACCAACACTCAATAAGGTGTAATAACTTTAAATTACAACCATAACAATCATATCCTATCATCATTTCATCATTTCAACAACAATATTCAAGAATTTAAAAACCCAGAAAACCATAATCTATGTTTTAACGCGCTAAAACCTAAAACCACAGAGCCCCGTATTTATCATAATCAGAATCATTCTATAAAACATAGTATCTGAGAAATATCAATAGGATACCTGGATATTAAGTCTGAAAACACAGGATTGTAGCCCTATGTCTTGTGAACATTTGTGCCAGGCGAATCAACCCGATTCGACGCGACACTAATTAGTTTACAACCGACATGGCACAAGGTACGCAGATTGTGCACACCTGTAGTAAATGGTCTATTTAACGTCAGAATTTTTCTATAGTAACCTCAATAAATGTAAAACTAAACGTTGTAGAGTACTCAAATATCTCACAATGCTATCCGTTTGGTTTGAGCTTCAACGGAATTACGGTTTGTAAATGGCAAACCATTTAACCCGAGACTGATGTAGCTTTCCAAAAACAGCCATGTATAAATCACAGACCAAACACACCCTAAAAAAACGTCTAGAACACCTCGACCGTGCATTCTAGCCTTCCTTACTCATCCCCTAGCCTCTCCACATCACCCCTATGGTCCCCACACTGGTCCTCAATAGCATCCTATTCACCTAAGTTCCAAAAAACTATAAATAGGAGCACATATACTTCATTCTAACTCATCTCCCACTTATTCTTTCTATAACCCAATTGAGCAAACATTCTCTGCTCTATATGATCCTAGGATAATATAAGAAGATCATTCAAGCAAAGCTTTGAAGATTTGAAGCCCCGGGAACAAGGTACAAGGCGTACGAGTGGAAATACTACCCGAAATGACCCGTTTCCATCATTTTTGCTCCTTGAAGCCCAAACCCAGGTTCTAGATATTCTACTTCTGCTCCTACACTCTTATAATGTTCATATGATCTTAAATATACTCTTGTTAAAGTTTCATAACTCAATTCATGCTCATTTTCCATTTTGATCCAAAACCGTACACCCGAAACCCTAATTTTGCTTTTTTCTTAAAACTAAATGTTATAATGGTTAAATATTGTTATAATCTATCCTAGCATGCTTAACTAATCTTAAAATAACTACTTTATTGATTAATGAAGGAATTTGAACTTAAAACCCGCGTGTTTACGTTTTGAAACCCTAATTTGACCCGTTTTGCTTCCTAGCCTAACGAATCGTTATTCTAAACTTTCGTTGCGTTAAATATTCATATTTTAGTTTATTATAACTTATAAATGTCTATTGAAATGTTAAAATAAGCTTGCATGACACATTTTGATCTACACCCAAAATGTTTTGTAATTATATCTCAACGCAAGGGTATATATCATAACTTCTGAAAATTAATAACTAAAGGGGTTAAAAAAAAAAAAAATTTTTTTTTTCTAAATATGTCAGTTTATCAAAGTTATAACTATTAAGGGACTATTATGTCCACTGTTTCAATTTAAAAGTTTACGTGGCATAGTCATTCAAGTTGTTGGAACCAAAGTCATAAAGTGCAAACCTCTAAGACTTATTTGCAACTTTTTTCAAACCCCTCAAGGTCCTAAAATGTAACATTTTTGAAAAAGTGATAAATCATGCATGCTCAAAACATTATCCATATAACTTTTAATTAACGCTTCTCGTGCTTAACATTTCCAATATTGATAAAAACCTAAAAAACCGATCATCCGAAGCTATATTGTACCAAACAATACTAGGGACCTTCATATAATAGGTTTCTATCTTGTATTACTTTCTGACTGGAGTGTAGTTGGGTTTTACGATTTAAAGTGCCTTGCCTCCTTAAACGTTTACTGAATGACTTCGAATTATGATGGCCCAAACGGGATACAATAATTCCAAACTCTTCAATCAACTCATAACTCCTTAAAACTAAAGTTTCAAGTGTCCAATCTTCCTAAGACTACAACATATTTTACTCCAGGTTTGCTTGAACAGTGGGCTGTTTATTATCATTTTGCTATATCAACCTTCCCCGGTAATGTCTAGTCGACTAGCAGTGAGATACATAAGTTCTCACCAATCATACATGGATATTTAGTTGTGATATCAACTTGTGATACCTCTATAAATTTGCAGCTAGTATGGCAGTAGCCATTGTGGTGCTAATGATATCACATTTTCCATCTCCATTTTATCTTAAGAAGAACCATATATATTGTGATGTGAACATATAAAGATTACACGGGGTGATTGATGAACCTGAAGTCTGAGAAAGAACTTCATTTCACCTATCATTGAAATTTCAAAATTATCTTTCATTAGTTTTTCAAATCTTGTTGAAAAAACTGGTTTTGTCGACCCAAAAATTATGTCGTCGACATAGATTTGAACTAATTAAATGTCATCCCCGTGTCTTCTTGTAAACAATGTCGGATCGACAATACCTTTTGTGAAATGGTGTTCGATTAGAAATGAGGAAAGCTTGTCATACCAGGCTCTAGGTGCTTGTTTGAGACTGTACCGAGCTTTCTTAAGACGATATACGTGGTTAAGAAAGTCTGGATCTACAAAACCATCCGGTTGATGAACAAAAACTTCCTCTTTTAGTGGACCGTTCAGGAATACCGTTTTGACATCCCTCGGGTATATAGGAAAGTTCTTGTGAGCCGCATATTCCATAAAGAATTTGACAGCTTCGAGTCTTGCAACTGGTGCAAATGATTCCTCAAAATTGATTCCCTCCTCTTGACCATATCCTTTGGCAACTAAACGAGACTTATTCCGAATCACTGTGTTATCAGCATCTGTCTTGTTTTTTCAAAGCCATTTGACTGTTATTATGTTTTTGCCAACAGGACATTTGACAAGTTCCCAAACATCAAGGCGTTTAAACTGATTCAGCTCATCTTGCATGGATTCAATCCAGCTATGATCAAGCATAGCTTTTTTGATGTTTTTGGGTTTAGTAGTGCTTACTGTCAGTACATACATACATATTTTAGCATCTGTGTATAGTTTACTTCTTGTCATTACAGGTTTAGTGGGTCACCAATCGCTTGTTCAATTGGATGAATCTTAGTCCATCTATCAGTAGAACGATGTGGTTGATGGAACTCGTGCATATTTGACAGATCCTGAAATGTTAAAGACGACTCAGCTTCTTCGATCACAGGAGTATGTAATGGTTGATAAAATGTATTTCTGTCAAGTTCTGCATCATCTTCTTGAACTGATTCATTGGCATTTTCATTCGAGGCTGAAGATATTGGTTCATTTGAATTTGGTTCTTCTGAAGATGTTACTATATGAGGAGCTTAATCATCTTCAACGACGACTAATGTCAATAAAGGAGTGGCGTCGTTATCAAGAGTATTTGCAGCGGAATTATCTAACACTTCTAGAGTACTTGTTGCATAGTATTCTTCATACAGAGGACCAAACAAATTATTCAAGTCTGTTTTTGACGGTACTGATTGTGAATCTTTCGATGAATCTTGAAAATTTGAGCAGTTGAATCTGGGTCCTGAATTATTGCATTCAGAAGCCATTGCTATGAGTTCATCAAATTTTACATTAATGGTTTCTATTATTTTGCGTTTTTGGCGGTTATAGATATGAAACCCTCTTAATGACTCAGAGTAGCCAATAGAGATACCAAAGTCAGCCTTTGGTTTCATTTTCCCAAGATAATCACGATCATTTGTTGGATAACAAAGAGATCCGGACACATAAAAGTATTGAACATTAGGTTTTCGTCCTCGAATCAACTCATAAGGAGTCTTATTGTACCGTGTTTGTACAAGAGAGTGATCCTGAGTAAAGCAAGCAGTAGAAATAGCTTCAGCCCAAAGAAATTCTAGAGTTTTGGAAAAGATAAGCATTGTTCGTGCAACCTCGACAAGTGTTCGATTTCTACGTTCAACAATACCATTTTGTTGAGGAGTTTGAGCAGTTGAGGTATGATGTATAATGCCTAACTTTTCATAAAACGTTCGTAATTTCTCAATTTTGAACTCAGTTCCATTATTAGTCCGAATCTTCATAATTTGAGCCTTTAGATTCCGTTAAACTTGATTGATGAAATTGATGATCATGTCTGGAGCCTCATTTTTCATACGAAGAAAGAATACCCAGGTGTATCGAGAATAGTCATCTATAATTGCCAGAATATATTTTTTGTCATTGATACTTTCTACCCGCATTGGCCCACACAAATCCATATAAAGTCATTCGAGTTTGGATTCTGTACTTGGAACCAATTTAGGTGGAAAAGTAGTTTTCTTGCTTTTTCATTGATCATAGGTTGAACATAAGTGATCTTTATCATACTTAAATTTCGGAAGCCCATCAACTAGATCTTTTGACGTGAGGTGATTAATGGTACCAAAATTCAAATAAGAAAGCCTTCAATGCCATAACCATGATTTTGTTGATGTAGCTTTGGACATTAAACATGTCGGAGAAGAAGCTGCCAACTCAGAAATGGAGATGGTATAGAGATTTGAATCACGAGTACCAGTAAGCAAATCAACACCCTCCAAATTCCAAACATAGCAAGTGTTTGAACGAAAGGCTACTTCTAAATCTCCATCATAAAATTGTCCGACCGAAAATAAATTATGTCCAAGGCCCTCAACATAGTATACGTGACATATCATGAGATTTCCTTAAACATAGCCTCCGTATCCTGTGATTGCTGCGAAGTGATCATTGCCGAAGCGGATTGTTCCTATGAATTTCTTAACGAAATTTCTTAGCAGTTCAAGATTACCAGTCATATGCTTCGAGCACCCGTTATCAACAATCCAAACGACGAGCTGGATCACCTGCATCACATGGAACAAATGCAGATGGAAGAGTGGACAGTTTGGCTACCCATTTCTGAGTGGTAACCGGTGTTTTGAACTATTTTCGAATACTAGTACAACTCTTTGATACACTAGGTGTTGACTGTGCAATTTTTCTCTTGGGTGACTAATTAAAACTTGGTTGATATTCAAACCATTTATGCCACTTTCTACTCATTGCAATTTTGTTTTTTTTATGTAATTGCTAAGTGTCCTACTTTGACTAGAATCGGGGGATAGTGATAACGCATTAGAGACCTTATTTGTTGCTGTAAGGGTTGTAGCAACGCTTAACCTAGATTTCGCAACTACAGTAGTAGCTCATACTTTCCTAGATTTTGCTGCTACTAGGGAAGTGAATAAGGCTCTTTTCACTCTAGAATCTATAAACAAAGCATAACGAGCAACACATTTTTCATGAGAAAGCATCAACATATCTTTACCACAAGAAACACAAACAATATTCGAACCATCATTCACAGCATTTACATTCTATGTATTTAACACACTTGCGTTTGATTGGTAGACAGTCGAATTCATTATTTCACGCGTATTAGAACCTATACTAACACTACTTGAAATCTTACGAACAAGTGTAGATGAGCTCTTATCATTAGTGTTCTTCAAGACTCTATTCTTCAATTTAGTGTCCTTAGACTCTGGTCTTCTAACACTATTAGAACTCTCTACTCTTGTGGAATTAGAATCAGACAAGTTAGTTTTAGAAACTGGCTTGTGTGACTCTTGTTTTGGGATTTTATACATTCCTCTTGCAATAAAATTTGCATTCTTTTTCTTTGTTTGCTCGTTTTTAGGTGTAGAATGTGAAATGACTAGTTTTGGCCTATCTGTTTTGTCCTTTGGGTTTGAAACTTTCTTAGCTTGTACTGCTATGTTTTTTTTAATGATAAGTTTTCCCGAGGTCACAGGTTTGTCAAACTTAGTGTTCACATCCTTCCCCTTCTTAATGTTTTTTAGTTTATCTTTAAGCTCAGAAATTATCATTAAAAGATCTTGATTCTTAGAACGTACATCACCATAAGCATATGTCTTTTGATTGATATTTTCAATTAACTTATTGACTTCATGTTGATGTTGAGTTGAACCCATGGTGCTTTTATTGAATTAAAAAGCTTTTGATATTCAAGTTTTATATTTTCTCTTTCTTGAACAACTGAATCAACTTGAGTTTTTAGCAACACGTTTTCATCGTTCAACTTTGACAATTTTGACTTCCAAGAGATATCACAAGCCATTTTTTCTTTTTGATTTTGCATTTTAAGATCAAGCTTAATGTATTGAGCTTCAGCTATTTTGAAATCATTTTCAAGAATTTTAATTCTTTGTTCCATAGTTGCTTGGATATCTTTGGAGTCACTTAAAATTCTATCTTTTTCAAGCATCAACATCTCAATGTTCCATTCTGCAGTAGAAATTAACACACAATTGTGCATTTCTCTTGCAACAGATGCTTCTAAAAGTCGATCAAGTTCATTTTCAAGATTTTTATCTGGTTGTGATTGTTTCTCAACTTTCTGTTCATTAACTCAAAAATATTTAACATCTCCTATACTTCTTCAGTAAGTTCTTTTTGAAGTTCTTTTGAACTTTTTGACAAAGAGATTGACATCAGAATTACATCAGTTTTGTAAAATTCTCTCAAAGAATTTTGACTGTCAGATATCCATCTTCTTTTAGTATCTTCTAAAAGAGTGATTTCAATATTATCCTTAATGTAAAATTGCTGCATCCATTTTCTTAATTTTTTTAACAATTTACTTTCTTTTGGCATTTTTGGAATTGGTAAATCCGACATCTCTTTGCTTGACTCAGATGATACATTAGAAGTAGAATGAGTTGAAAAATATGTTTGTTCAGCAGGATGTTCTTTTTGAGAAAAAAATGTTTCATAAAGAGCATTTAGTTTTCCATATTTTAGTTAAATCATTTTATTTCTCATTTTCAATCGACATTCTTCCGCATCCTCTAGAGTTTTCTCAGAATCAGGTGAATCAATTATTAATTTAGTACTATGAAGACTTTCACCATCATACATTTTTGGTTGTGCTGCAATGGCTTTCTTGAGACATTTGGGAATTTGATAACCCAACCCAACTTTTAGAAAAGGATCATAAACTTTATTAGGTGTTTTACCAAGCATGTGAATGGTTTGAATTGATTAACCCATTTTATAAATAACTTGTTAGGAATTCAGAAAAGTCTCGGTCACTACCAAATATATTAGTTCATAGCTCGTAGTTAATGTGTAATAATTAAGTAAAAGAAGGGCCGACCCATGGAAAGCCCATGGATCCAAACGCCCCACTCCTCCCTTTGTACATATACCCTCCCCACACATGGAGAGGGTTTGGTTTTCATTCTAATTTTACACACTTATTCCTTTCTCTCTCTAGAAAACCTTCTAACTCCTCCTCTCTCTCTCTAACTCATTCGAATATCATTAGGTTGTATGGGATTGATATACATCAATTGGTATCAGGCGCCAAGGGGTGATTACATGTAGGTTGTATGCGTTTAATCTTGTAAAAACTTGCAAAATATTGTGTTCGAATCCATTTATACTCAAAAATCATAGAATTATAAATTTTGATGTTAAAAATGTTAAAGTTTGTGTTTTTATAGCAGATATAGCTTAAACATAGTTAGTTTTGCAAAATAATTCAAGAAAAAAGGTCAAAAATTATGTTTATTAGGTGTTTTTGTAATTTTGGTTCGTATTTATGTTTTTGAAACAAACTGCGGTTTGACATGAAAATCTGCGGTTTGATCTTAGAAATCTGCGGTTTGATACCTAAAAATATGAGGTTTGATACCTAGAAATGTACGCTTTGATACATAACAATCTGCGGTTTGATAACTAAAAATCTTCGGTTTGACAATTCAACATCTGCGGTTTGATTATCCAAAAGTGCGGTTTGATCTTCACAATCTGCGGTTTGACAACTCAAAATTTACGGTTTGATTATCCAAAAGTGCGGTTTGATCTTTAAAATCTGCAGTTTGATTACTTTTCCTGAGGTTTGATCCAAAGTGAGGTTTGACCCAAAGTGTAATTTGACCAAAATTTCAAACAACAACAAACATTTAATTAGTAATAAAAACACAATCAAGAACATTTACAACAACATCAATTAAACACAATTAAACACAATTCTCATTAATCACTGAATCGATCTATCATATCACTTCACACAACATTCAATTGAAAATGACTACTGATAATATCAAATAGTTAATACTTTTTAGTATGAAATTCCCTATGAAAATGCTTGTAATTATGTTATAAATGTCTGAAAACACTACTTAATCACTTATATTTAGTTTTCAAGAAAAATACGAGCATTGGAGCAAGAGACACAGGATTTGGACGTGGAAATCAAGCAAAGAAGTTAACTCAAGGCTAGTTACGGCCTAATGTCCCCGCAGGAGTTACGCCGTAACCAAGATTAACAAAGAAACGAGTCAGCAGCAAGATTTACGGGGTAAACACTCCACACAGTTACGCCGTAACCATCATTGTCAAAGAGGATGACTTATCCGAGTCATTGTTACAGCGTAACATCAGTGCTTGAGTTACGTCGTAACATAATTTAAGCCTAGATAATAGAAGCTCACGTAAGCAAGGTTACGGCGTAATGTATACATAACTGTTACACCGTAACAGATTCGATACTTATAAATAGAGCCCTCATTCGGCACTATCAACATCACTCCTCCTACCACAGTACCAAAAGGCGAACAAGGCTTCCAGAACACGAAGAGATCCACTAGAAGTCTAAGGGAGTCATCACTAAATTGTATTTTTGTATTTAATCATTCAAAATGCATACTGTAAGGATTATGAGTTTTCTATCCAAGATTTTCTTCGTTAATTCTTGTTGTACCATTACCATGAGTGGCTAAGCACTTCTAGTGCTAGCCATCTATGCAGTTACTGTTATTATGTTGAAATGTTTCCTGTTTAATTATGGTTTTATTAGATATCCTTATAGCCTGTCATTGATCCCTAGGTTTTGGTAGTGTTGAAGGTGGCTTAGATCCTGTTAGTTCTATCATTAGGCTGACTGTTGAACTTGGGATTAGCAGGGTACTAGGGTAGATTTGCACCTATCCCTAGTGTAGGAATTAACCTGATTACCTCATCTGTTACATTAAACACTTAAAAAGCACAAGAACTATTTTAGAGCGGGTTAATAAGCTATATAGGTTATAGAACTGGTCTTAAGGATAGTTAGGGATTAATCACTACAACTTGGATGCTCTACCTTTGTGACTTGCAGGGGATTCGAGATCGCAAGAAGTATAGGACAAACCTCAAATGCCCATTCGGGTCTGTCGATATTAGAACCACTAATAAAACAAGTAATTAGACATTGCACATGAAAATATTATCATAGCGATAGTAATGAAATGGCTAGGTTAGCACGCTTTTCCCCCTGATCACTTCTATCAATTTACTTTCTGCAATTTACTTTCATGTTAAATTTTAAATCAATTCAAAACCACTTTCTAAACGTGACATAATCAAATTAGAACTAGTTAAACTTAGCCCTTGGGATGACCTTAGATTTATCAACTACTGCACTACATATGATCGGATTCTCTGCCCGTTATCGGTAGACGAGTTTTATAAATTTAAAACTTGGCAAATAATTGTTGGTAGAAATATTACGATATTTAATCTATACATTCTCTTCATGTTTTGGTGATGACAAACATGTAACTTATAACACATAACGTAAAGTGATTACTAAAAAAAAATATATTCCCATAAAAACCAAAATTCTTTTATTTTAATTGTTATTTAAGACTTTCTTCTAGATATAAATTATAATCCATTATTTTTTTTTCTTTTTTTTTATTTTCTTTTTATTTAATTATAAGAAGTACCAACGCTTTTCTTATATTTTATTTATTTTTTTTTTGAATCTTTATGGAGTGTCTTTTTCCCCCGCCTGATACGCCGTGATCTAACAATATTAGCTGGGGGGGAGATTCATCTCGATGCTGTCATGATTCGAAGGCGCTTCTGCAATTTACTTTCAATTCATGTTAAATTTTGTCAAATCAACTGCGATCAAAACAAAAACCACAGGGGGGCGAAACCTGACGAGATTTCTAAACGTTGACTAATAATCAAATTAGAACTGGGAGAACGAAGCGAACTTTAGGCCCTTGTGGAGATGGGGGGGTAGGTAAGACCATAGATTACCAAACAACTACTGCATCTACATATGATCGGGGGATATCCTGCCCTGCCCGGTGAGATGTCAGGTAAGAGACGAGTATTTATAAAGTGTGTAAAAAACTTGGCAAATAATTGTTGGGAAGATAATATTACGATATTTAATGCTATACTTTCTCTTCCATGTTTTTGGTGATGACAAACATGTAACTATAACACATAAACGTAAAGAGTTGCTTAGGTTAACTCGTAACACAAATCATCAATTCATTAGCGACATAACATCATTACGACTCTCATTTTTTCTTGTCTTTACTTCAAACAAAACAAATTTAAAGTCGCCACTACCGAGCTTACATCACAAAAACAGGTTAAATGAAAGAAAAAAAAAAAAAAAAAAAAAAAAAACAAAAAAAAAAAAAAAAAAAAAAAAGAAAAAATAAAAAATAAAAAAAAAAAAAAAAAAAAAACCGAAAACGCCCTGCCTCCCCTCCTCCCCCACCCCCACCCCTTCCCCTCCGCTACCACCCTTTAATACCCCCCACCCCCCCCCAACCAAGAATAATTCCAATAACCCCGCCCAAAAGTAAATAATACCCCACACCCCCAACCCCAAAAAATAAAACCCTCCCATTGTAGTGCCTACACTTGCCCCCCCCTCTAAACCCCGCCCCCCCCCACATGCCCCCCTCCCCCAAAAAAAATAAACAAACACACGCCCGATAAAGGAACCGTCACGGCACAACCCCCCACCCTAAAAAAATTCCAAAACACCCTCGGGGGCCCAAAGCAATCCAACCCTCCCCCCATCGTTAAATCACCTGCCCCGGGGAGACCCCCAGTCAGATACGAGCGACGCGGCCACGAGGGTTTCAACAAAAAACAACCCGGGAAGTATGTGATGGTGTAATGAAAACCAGCTACGAGTTAGTATCCGATCATAACTTGATGTATCAAAAAGCACAAAGCAACGTGGTAGGAAGGTGTATGTGGGTTTCCGTGTGGTTGAGTTAGTTAGTAGCTTCCCACAAAAAGACAGCACAAAAAAGAATATACTTTAGAAACACAAGCTTAAACGGTTCCTAGTGTCTCGGAACGGTACAAGAAAAAACAAACGTATTAATATAATTTTATATTTATCGTAGTTAACCTTTTTCTTACTCATCGACAAAAGTATTGAACCCGCAGATACAAAGAAATACAAAAAGCATTCGAGAGGCGATTTGATGAGAAGAAAAGAAACTGAACGCGTCTACTATGATGTGTGATCTTAGCGAGAGTACTGCAGGGAAGACGGGAGGAGTACAGAGTCGGATGAGCGAGGAAGCTGCTAAGCTGTGTTCGGAGGGCTTGAGCGGACAGCTAATGAGGGCGCATTTTGCTGTTGATGATGGAATGGGCATTATCAAATGTGCGAGAAGATAAAAAACAATCATATAGAAAGGATGTGTGCTTAAAGTAGGGAGGTGACGTTAAAGCAGATAATTTCTTTTTGTGTGTAAATGTTCATTTAGTATCTATATTTTTAAAAAGTAGATGTTTTTTGTTCTTCTTTATTTTTTCCACCGTCATGCAATTGTGGACTTAGTAGAAAAATACATTCATACACTTGTGGATAATACGAAAAAGACAGGATGAGACCGCTCAAACGAAACATAACTAATCACACAAAGTATGATTTTCTTAAAGTGTAAAGGCAATATTTAACGAAAAGTAATATAAAATTAAATAGAAATAAAGTAAGTTAGGTTATAATAAAGAATAAAATATGGAAAGAAAAAAAAACGACAAAGAAAAAAGTCAAGGTAAAAAAAAAAACAAAATCTAAAAAATTTATTATTTTTTTTTAATGAATATGGTTTATTTAATTAGAATAAATATGTTTCAATATGTGGTCTGTATTTTTTTGTTTTTTTTTTATGGTTTTTGCTGGTGTAATTTTTTTTTTTTGTTTATTTTTTTTGTGTTTTTTTTATAATCAGGGTGATTATATTGTTTATAAAAAATCTTTAAATTTGGCATAAAGATGAAATATTAATAAAGTAAATAAAAATTATTATATTAAAAAAGGTAAGAAAATATATTGGAAGTATTGCATGAAGACGTTTTTAATTTTGAAAAGAGAAAATAACGATAAATAAACTTTGCCTATCCTTACGACCTTCAGACACCAGGCG
Source organism: Tanacetum coccineum (assembly GCA_026074375.1). Lineage (NCBI taxonomy): Eukaryota > Viridiplantae > Streptophyta > Magnoliopsida > Asterales > Asteraceae > Tanacetum > Tanacetum coccineum. Next base: position 2,155 of record BQNB010067057.1, on the reverse strand, counting down.
TAACGCCCCGGCTCGGCCATCAACCCAAAACCCCAACTCAAATAAATTTAAAAAATGGTAAGGGGACTCACATGCGACGCAAAAAAAACGTGTGAGACACTTTTCCCAACTAAAATAAGAAAAACGACGGCAACATCATCCCAAATACAAAATTGTCAACCCTCTTTATCCCAATATATAATAAACATCGTCAGCACTCAATCCACATATTTTCACACTCTTTGTACACAAAAGTTTTTCTTAGGTAATTTATCCAAAACACTCAACTATTCTCAAACGTTTTAATCGTTATATCAAATCTTAGTGCCTTAACTAGCTGATAAGATTAGTCTCTAAAATGTGATACCAACAACCGCTAATCCATATTTTCTCAATAATATCGAGATTGCAATTTAGATAGTATTCGCGTCTGCTCACATTACATAGTATGATGTCTATACATTTGTGGGAAAATTTTACTAGAAACTTTCTAGCCTTTTTTGGGTTGAAAATTTAAATTCAAAAGTATTATTTTGAATAAAAGGTAGAAAATTTAAATTCAAAATATTTATTTTGAATAAAACATTTCTTATAAATACAAAAATGTTTTGTATATGTTTTAAAAGTGTTTGTCCCATTTTGTAAAAAATTTAAGGTTTGGAAAATACAAAATTTCTTTGATCATTCAACAAATTAAGTTTGTTTGTTCATACCTTTAGTGATTTACGTCGGGTGCGAACTTAAATTTGTTGTTGAAGAAAACTTGAGACGTCGAAAGATGTTGACGTATGAATTGATGATTTGTGATTACGAGTAACTTAAGCACTTTACGTTATGTGTTATAAGTTACATGTTTGTCATCACCAAAACATGAAGAGAATGTATAGATTAAATATCGTAATATTTCTACCAACAATTATTTGCCAAGTTTTAAATTTATAAAACTCGTCTACCGATAACGGGCAGAGAATCTGATCATATGTAGTGCAGTAGTTGGTAAATCTAAGGTCGTCCCAAGGGCTAAGTTTAACTAGTTCTAATTTGATTATGTCACGTTTAGAAAGTGGTTTTGAATTGATTTGAAATTTAACATGAAAGTAAATTGCAGAAAGTAAATTGATAGAAGTGATCAGGGGGAAAAGCGTGCTAACCTAGCCATTTCATTACTATCGCTATGATAATATTTTCATGTGCAATGTCTAATTACTTGTTTTATTAGTGGTTCTAATATCGACAGACCCGAATGGGCATTTGAGGTATGTCTTATACTTCTTGCGATCTCGAATCCCCTGCAAGTCACAAAGGTAGAGCATCCAAGTTGTAGTGATTAATCCCTAACTATCCTTAAGACCAGTTCTATAACCTATATAGCTTATTAACCCGCTCTAAAATAGTTCTTGTGCTTTTTAAGTGTTTAATGTAACAGATGAGGTAATCAGGTTAATTCCTACACTAGGGATAGGTGCAAATCTACCCTAGTACCCTGCTAATCCCAAGTTCAACCAGTCAGCCTAATGATAGAACTAACAGGATCTAAGCCACCTTCAACACTACCAAAACCCAGGGATCAATGACAGGCTATAAGGATATCTAATAAAACCATAATTAAACAGGAAACATTTCAACATAATAACAGTAACTGCATAGCTAGGCTAGCACTAGAAGTGCTTAGCCGCTCATGGTAATGGTACAACAAGAATTAACGAAGAAAATCTTAGATAGAAAACTCATAATCCTTACAGTATGCGTTTTGAATGATTAAATACAAAAAATACAATTTAGTGATGACTCCCTTAGACTTCTAGTGGATCTCTTCGTGTTCTGGAAGCCTTGTTCGCCTTTTGGTACTATGGTAGGAGGAGTGATGTTGATAGTGCCGAATGAGGGCTCTATTTATAAGTATCGAACATGTTACGTCGTAACAGTTATGTATACGTTACGCCGTAACCATGTTGATGTGGTGTCTAATTCTCCAGTCTTAATTTGTGTTATGACATAACCGTATCACCATGGTTACGCCGTAATGCTGACTAGGATATGCAACTCTTCTTCAAGGAACATGTTACGCCGTAACCACTGATGTTGACTTATTTTTTCTTTACTCTTGATTACGGTGTAACTCTTGCGGGGAGGTTACGCCATAAAAGCCTTGGGCCTTCAATTTCTTAATTCCACG
>BQNB010067056.1:5684-23225 GCA_026074375.1 Tanacetum coccineum | reverse complement strand
CAATGTGTTTCACATTAATTAGAAGATATGGCATTTAATCCGTACATCACATTCCTTTTATACACAAGGAATTAGGGTTTATAATGAGATACCTAGGACACATGTCATGCATTAGATGGGTGATTGAGATACCATTTAATGCACCCATGCTTTATAGTACTAGTTACAGTTCTTTAGGAAAAGTTGTTGTACTTCTATACCAACTTTAGAAGTATTCATTCCTAAGAAGATTTGCTTTATTCCTTTTGATATAAAGCAATCTTTTTTCCGCCTTATAAACATTCTAGAAGAGAAACATTTTGTTTCAACATCTAAAAGGAGATCGACATCGTTCAGCTTGAAATTGCCAACCAAGCTGAACTAAAGCTCTTGCTAAGGCCTTCTTCAGTTTCTGAACAGCCACATAAACTGAAGTGAAGATACTGCTTGATCTTTTAAGTACCTGAATAACTGAAGCTGAACTTGTCTTCAGCTAGATTACACTTAGGGGATTTTATGTTTAAATCTACTAAGAGACTAAAGGGCTCAGGAACTGATCCAACAATCTCCCCCTATTTTAATATACAAATAACCTAAGTTAAAATCAGTAGTAAGTGAGCAAACAATCTTCTTCTTACAAACTGATGAATAAAGAACAGCATATACTAATAAACATTTATAACAACTTTCATTACAATACAATACAAAAGATATGTTATTACAAAAGTTTACAATATGCTAACATTAATAATTCACTAACTAGGTAAGATCTGAAGGTCAAGGAGGATAGAAATGAAAGATAGCCATATTAGATTACGTAGAAAGAAAAGGAGATGAGTAGAGTGTGTGTGTTTCTAAAGATACGGAGGAGAAAACACACACACTTTTTTTGTTACAAATGAAATCCTCACCATCCTATGGAAGTATAGGAGGGGTATATATAGGCCTCGTGACACATATCTATCCTAACTAGTCATTAATAATCCTTACGTGTCACGCCTTATGATATCTATTGTAATTCCGTATTAGTCGACATATTTTAAGGCTAAGAATCTTTCCTCAATATGTGGACATACAGAATTATTTACAATGTTCCTAACAAATACAAATACAACAAAATAAAGTCATCTAAAGTGCTTCCAATGCTGAAGATGTCTTCTGAGTTCTTCTAGTCTTGAAACTTATACTCCAGCTTGGATCTTCTGTGTATTTACTTGTTCAGTAACTATTGTAGTATGTACGAGTTAGATTAACTTCCCCCAATCCATGCAACATGTCTTGAAGAGCTTTCTTCATAGACTCTTTTTTGGCGAAGTTTCTGAATCAGTTTCCCCCCTAAACCAACAACCCTATCTTGAGTAGATTTGAAACTTTGATCAGACTTTTATGATCTTATATCTTTGTCATTAACGTGCACAATGGAATTTTGTAAAAGAAGAAGTAAACCACACCAAATACTGTTGCTACTTGTCATTAGGTCTTAGTGATTATCCGTTTGGAAGAACATGCAAGAAATCAGCAATAATCTTCTCACGTATGCAGAATACTTCACACAAACCATACTAAGTAAAGTAGTATACACTACTTCCCCCTGGAAGTTGACCTGGTAACATCAAAGTACATATTTTCCCCCATGATGGTTTCGAACACTCAGAAGTATCATTGTTGTGTACGCACATATACTCGAGAAATTCTTGTCCTAAGCACAAATCTTGAAAAGTTATGAACGTCGTTGAAGAACTTTAAAAATTTTGCTTAGACTGTGAAGTACCATTGTCGTTGAATAACACAATAATATCCCGTGAGAATTGTTGATTACATCTCAACCTTTAAAGTCTCTGGCTAACTTACCAACCTCGTATTCTGTTGGCTATTGCTGTGACCACATGGTGAAGTAAACCCGATATACCAAACATGAAACTGAAGGAAAATCCCCCAAATTTGTTACTTAAGCTTGCGCTGTTGTTGATTTAAGAACGATGCAAGATTAAATCTCTAAGTACCCTATACCCAACATCAAAAGTATAAGAAGTATCACACCTCTTGAAACTATCCGCATCTGCATCTACGTGTGACACTGAGCACTACAACGTAACTCCTTCAAGTGATAGATATAACCCGTGAGTACTACAATGTAACTCATTACATCATGTATAACTAGATAATCCAAGTCTTAATCATATTCCTTCTGTGCTCAAGCAAGTCATCAATCAATAGATTGAGTTTGAAGAAAAGGGGTAAAAAGTATAAGGAAGTCTCGATAATGAAATAAGTAGACGCCTTTGTGAAACCCACTTCAATCTCAAATAAGGGATACCAAATCAACTCCGTGATGACTTGTCATTTTAACCTAAACTCCATAGCCGTTTTGTCGTTTTAGTGAATCTTGTATAGGATCGTTTTAGCATTAAGTGTTGTGTTTGCTTTACTGTGTTTGTTTTGATTTCCTTATTTATTCGGGAAATTAGGGTTTCAAAACAAGCTTTTTCCGTAAACCGCGGGTTCTCAAAACTTGTAAAATTCCATAAACCGCGGGAATTACTGGTATTTCACGGAAATATCTGGTACTTCATTTATTTTTGTATTTCGCTTGTTTCTGTATTTCGCGGGAACCAAACAATCTGTATTTCGCCGGTTTAGAAAAAGCCTGTTATTTCGCGGGAACCAAAAAGAATCTGTATTTCACGGGTTTATAAGGAAACTTGTATTTCACGGGAACCGAATAACCTGTATTTCGTCAAAACAACAAATTAGATATTTCGCGGGAATCAACACATGTATTTCGCCTAAAATGCAAACTGTATTTTGTTGAAACACGTATTTCGCCTGAAAATAAAACACCTTATTTTGGTGCCACTTTTTTATCCTCGTATTTCGCGGTTCTCAAAAAAACGAACACAAACCCAAAAATAAGCTTCGAAAATAAGCAGTTTTTTTGTTCAAATAAGCTAGAAACAAGATAGCAGAGGAAAGTTTCAAGATTTTTGTTAAATAAGCATTTCCCAAACACCCTCTAATAAGCCAAGAACCACATAAAATATTCAAAATAAGTTTGGAAAAAGCTATTTGGATGCTTGAGAAGCCATGAAATCCATATACCAATAAGCTAGAAACATGAGAAACAAGAAAGTTTCAAGCTTTTGTACAAAATAAGCACGAACCAAACACCCTCGTGGCTTAAAAATAAGCTCAAAAAAAGCTATATAACCCCACAAACACCATAAATCATCAACACACAAAAACAAAACGCCCCCGGTTAGCTCTGATGCCAATTGTTAACATTAAAAATTCACCAAATAGGTAAGATCCGAAGGTCGAGGAGGATAGAAATGAAAGATGACCATATTAGATTATGTAGAGAGAAAAGGAGATGGGTAGAGTGTGTGTGTTTCTAGAGATAAGGAGGAGAAAACACACACACTCTTTTGTTACAAATGAAATCTTTACCCTCTTATGGAAGTATATGAGGGGTAATATATGCCCCGTGACACATATCTATCATAACTAGTCATTATTAGTCCCTACGTGTCCCGCCTTATGATATCTATTGTAATTCCATATTAGTCGACTCATTTTAAGGCTAACACAATAACTACTACCTTACTTGTTCAATGGCCCTCATTTGTTTGAGGGGGTTCAAGTTCTTTTTATCAATTTCATCAAGTAGGAAAAAACTAAAGGTCCTAGCATGATCATCTTGGCCAGGTCCTTGGTGAAGTTTAAAGAAGATTTCTTACACAATGTACAACATTTCATTATTGAAATCTTCAAAGTCTTTAATGTTAACAAAATCCTGCCTTTGGTGAGAGTTGAACAAGATCATACCCAAGCAAGGTTCATTAAGCACAGTTCCAGCTGGATGATCTTCATATTGAACTGATGACTTGTACCTTTTGATAGACCTGAAGTAGTCATGAATGTCATCAGCATGTTTTCTTTTATTTTTGGCAAGATCATTCAGCTTGATGATAGGATCCTGTTCACCTAAGGGTTTGTTAAAGTCAATCTCTAGCTCATGTTTAGTTTTGTGTAGATTTTCCATTCTTGTTTGGATTTGAGAGTAGATAGTAGTCCATTTAGCTCTAGTTCTTTTGGGACAAACCTGCATTACTTCTCTCCATTCATTCAGATGCAAGTCACTGGCCTTGAAGTTAGGGATGGTTTCATCAGACCCATCATCCCTATATACTTTAAAACATTTAAGTAGGATCTTTCGATCGATCCGATCTTAGAATTCCGATCTTGCAAAAGCAAAAACTATCCTTAGTAGGATTCGATCTTAACACTTCTAATTACCCTCCGATGGCAAGTGGCAAAAGATGGCGCCCCCATATGTTTGTTGTACATTCTGTGGCTTTATTATCATCACACGGTAGGGCATACCACCTCTATATGGTGACAATAAGGAATAAGGACTCTTTTGGTAGTGAGTAGATGCCTTTTTTAAAGGAAGGGAGTTTATAGAAATGGTAAAATATATGATATCACGCACATAGGTATACTTGAACAATAGTCTCATGGATTTATGTGGATGAGAATAAGTTCCTTAAATTCCATAAAAGCATGAAGAGTGGAGCAGATCATAACTCTTGGTTATATATTTACATGCTCATTCGGGTGCTCATGTTGATGCACCTGAACATATGTTTAGAATTAATACCAATCAGGCGTTGGTATAGGGTAACAATTTTCTATTATATTCTACATTTACATTACTGAACAGAGGTAACAACAATTTAACACCAAATCATCACCTATCAATGGGAAAATGTTGTCGTTGATCAGCTGTAACAATTCCCATGAAAACCTTTACACTTGTTATGTGAAATGAATTGAAGGGCGAAATACCACAATCCTTGTTAAATTTACGACACTAACGCAGGTGAAACAAGGGACGTTTAAACATTCGTGAGCAATTAAAGTTCAATACCATGAAGAGCTGATAGGAAGTCCTCATTCGGGAAATTCATTATATGAAGCAATCACATGTGCAAAGTTGGGGATTGACACCAAAGTCAATCATTGTGTGTATCATTTAGATGATGTCATCAGATTATTGCATTACGATGTTTAATAATTTGATTATATTAACTATTATTATTGCATCTCAAATGAACCCATTATTTAAAGTAAATCGAAATAGATCATGCTTTTAAAAAATCTTCACATGGCCTCTAATGTTACAACAATATTCAACTATATAATTTGTGTTAGATCTAAATGAATACCTTGTTAGGAAATAAGATCGTATCCAGGGAAGTTCGACCCTGACGCTCAAAGTCAGCATTTTGTGTGGTTCAGTGTAGCTGCCTTTATTAAACAACAACTTTATATTGTGTTCGTGTGGTAAAAAATGGTTGATTAGTGACATCTAACATAACTAGAAAAAGGAAAGTATGTATATAACACATACGATTACTATGGAAACATTCATGGATATCTAATTAAGGGTTTTGCGATGAGCACCGTACGCTCCACGAAAGCTCGTTAGTTTGAATAAAGTTTGTTGTGTACGAGAAAGGTTGTCCAATTTAACAGGTACACTTCTAGCAATCTCATGTGCACAAATTCAAATGAGATCCTAATTAATATACAGGAGTACATAACTAAGCTAGACTAGATGCCTATAGTCAACCCACGGTTTGTTTTTGTGTGTGTGTGTCCCTTCATAACATGAATGCATAAAAAATGTGTGTGACCTGCTATTAAGGACCGAAAAATTAGTAATCAACTGTCAACATGCAACATTAGGCATGAATTGCTCGCCACGAATGGAAGTCGAGTTTTTACGTCTTCATTATTACGTTTGAAATTGGTTTTGAAAATTGGAAGTAAACTAGTCATGATATCATTCATATAAAATATACCTGTTGTCCATTATCAAGCAGGAACCCTTTGCAAAAAATTAAGTATAGTTCCTTCTTTGTTTTCCACTCCAAACTGTCTTTTGACAATTTGAGTATTTCTTCATGATCATTTGGTATTTTTTTGTTCCCAATACGTCTGAATTTAATATGGTTTCGATGTCTTCCAACTTGTCATCCTCACTACATAAAAAATATCTTTTAATGACACACAACAAGTGTCAGAAAAAGTCAAAATAAGTGTCAGTAAAAGTGTTTCTGCTTCACCTTCACTTATAAAAAGTGTCACTAAAAAGCTACGCGGTAAAAGTTTATACCGACAACGTTTTCTGACACCTAATAGTGTCAGAATAAGTAGACTTTTTCTGACACATTCATGTGTCACTATAGGCAACTGGTATAAGATTCTGTCTGTGTGTATGTGAGTACTATTTATATATACGGAATGCTCTATTTATTCAAAATTAACACATGAAAAACTAGCAATTAATTACAAAAAACTGATATTTCAACCATGTCGATATAAACCAAGTATTCTGCATAACGAAAGACATAAAAACATCTTTCTCAAGTATGAAATGCAAGTACAACGATTATCTTAATCCAAGTAACTATATAAATGAGCTAAAAAGAGAGAAAATAGTCATTCTTGGTCTCCGCATTCCTCATGTCGCTTAATTGGTTCCTATAAAAATTACAAGTACAAAAATTGCTCAAACGCTTGCACGTATAAAAACTACATAATTGTGTATAAGCTTCTCGAAGCACATGTAAAACTATCAAATTAAGACTTTACCTGAAGTATGAAGACCGCCTGATTTGTTGACAGTATCACTGTGAAAGTTGCACATAAGATAACAATTAATGGGCTGGCAAATATTATTATGGTTTGTTGGTAATTGCACATATAAACTTAAAACTGTATCAAAACTGAAACAAGCCTAACCTGTTTCAAAATTTTGGACCACAAGTGTGAACCAAACAGGACCAGTCGCTAAGTTCCATATCTCTTTCTTTTTTGTTGGACCTCGCACCCTCTTTTTTGCAGCTAGCATGTCGATATCAAAAATGTAAACTTTAGCTAAGTGAGAATGTACTTTACAAAAAAAAATAAGCATATGAAATAGTTCTAAGGTTACAAATAGATCTCATTAACATCATATAATTCCACCTGAAGTAGATCTCATTAACATCTATACTTAAATGATAGGAACAAAAACACTAGACATTACCTCCATTATAACAATAAGTATGCTTCTATTAACAACCAATGCATAATATTATATGTAAGCTAAAGAAAAATTGTCATATATGTGTTCATCTATCATCGAATCACACTAAAATTTGAGAGACTCAAACAGCTTTATCCTATCCATCTTGACCCACACATTAGCTTTTTTGGAGTACTTGCACGCTGATATTTTACTTAGAAGAAAAAAAATACATGGATTGTGAATTACGATGATGACTTGCACTAGCTGATCTTAGATTTTTTGTTAAGACTGTTATTACGAATATCAGATATAGTGTCAACCTGAGACAGTGCAAAAATTAATAACGTGGATAAATAAATTAACATGTTTTCAAACATCAATAGTTAATCAACTAATATCTGATGTGAAATATTTACCTCCATTTAGGTAAATTCAACACATGAATAGTATTCCATAATTACCTAAATCCAAGAGATCTGTTCCAATATACTGAATGAGGCGCTTTGGTATCATAACAGTTGTATGTCCAGCATACGCCATTAAAAGAGTGAGCATCAATTGATAGCAATACTAATTTCCTGCCTTCACAAGCAAATTCAAAAGCAATTAGAGATCTATTAATAGACATCATATGATGTTTAAGAAGTAGATAACTCACACTCGTCAAGGAGTATCCAAGACATCATCAACAAACCCGAGCTAAATCATGAAGCACAGAGATGCTAAAGCTGCATTATACTCCACAAGCCACTGCAAAGGGCATAAATTAATAGTTAGCGCCTATTTATAAAAAAATAAACATTATGGAAGAGTTGGTGTATCAATGTTTGTACTACATCTAATATAGATTCCGGATTAAGAAGAGGCAAACATACATTTGAATCTGCTGTGAAATTAAAATACTGAAATATTATCGCCACAACCAAAAAAACAATGCCAACAATGATACTAAGGGATTCAGGCCTGCAAGATATATCCGAATTAAGCATTTTATATTACAGTAAAAGTATGCATAACAAGTTTCATTCCTCTTAGGTGATATTGGTCAAATTATGTATTTTGTAGGGAGATTTCACCAACACCCTTTATGTAAATGCTCACTTTGATCAATATTGCAAACTTTAGGATGAAGGGTAAGTAGATGTTAGATGCATAACTATTGCAAAAATGTTAAGGATACAAGGGTGCACTTCCGGTTAGGTGTGTAATAGTCTAAAACTCTCAGGGGGTTATGACTCCTAACTGAATATAATTGAGAAGACGTTCTGTAAAATGAACTGAAAGACAATAGAGATTTATTATTGATTGTGTTTTTGTGTGTTTACATAAAATGATTACATGTGTATTTATAATAAACATGTAGCTTATTTACTAAGCAATCACAACCCTAACCCTAATGGACTCAAGCCCACAATTGAGCTTGGTCCACTAAACTAGTCATTCAATACTCCCCCGCAATTTGAACGAGAGATTTTTGAACGGACAAATTGGAACATATGTTGAAAGCCGCTTCTTTTTCTTTTTCTTCTTCATCTTCTATGTTATTTGTTTGAGCGGAAGCATAATTGTATTTGGCAGCATAGTTGTTTGTTGCTTGCGGCTTCCTCCTTTGCGTGACGGTTTTTTTTAACGTCATGGCTTGCTTTGCCTTTCGGTAGGAGCGACAAATTTTGACTAACTATTTTGAAAAACGACAATGATCTCCGTGCTAAAACAAAGAGTAATGATGATGAAACAAGTTTGATGGCTATATCAACATAATATTTGTGCTATGACGGCTAGGGTTTTGGATGCTAGTGTTTATTGGATAAAAAAAAACTAAATAAACAAACCAATAAAGCGAAAATAAGGGGATCCCTCCGGATCACCGGCAAGTACCGATGACCGGAGGATAGGAAATTTTTGATGGTGGGTTTACCTGAGCTCTAATACCATGAAAGACAATAGAGATTTATTATTGATTGTGTTTTTGTGTGTTTACATAAAATGATTACATGTGTATTTATAATAAACATGTAGCTTATTTACTAAGCAATCACAACCCTAACCCTAATGGACTCAAGCCCACAATTGAGCTTGGTCCACTAAACTAGTCATTCAATACTCACGATTAACAAAATCGTGCTGTTTTCATCTATGTAGCAAAACTTTCAGATTTTCTACTTTTTCTTTGGAGTATAAGGTACCCAGTCACATAGCAATCTTCATAATGCAACCATTCTAACTTTTGTAGATTGGGAATTGCAACACATGGTTAACCTTTATGTGAGTCACCTTGTACCATAGTTGAAAAAGAAATCAAGTTCACTCATATATGGCTACAGGTGTCTTGCCTAAAAAATTATTCTAGCATCTTAAAACTGTTGCACACCATAATCTCATATACAACATATATAACTTCCAATAATTTCTCATAACTTGCCAAGTTCTATATCACTTTCGTGTTCGTTAAATATCTAAACTTTTTATGCACACCTAGTATATAGAAATAAAGAGCTTAACATAAGGTGATCTACTCGAGAACTATCATAAGCATCTTCACTCACTTTTATTATTCAAGTAAGCTGACTTTCTCGTTTTTGTCAAATACTTCTTGTTTCATAACAGCGCCATTCTTGTAAAGCTTATCTTATAATCAGCATAACGGTTCTAAATATCAAGCATCGTATATATAACTAATGTAATTCAAAAATATTATAAAATACCTTGATGTGGAGCATTGTCAATAGATGGATGACTTGGCTCACATAAGGTGTCTTGGCACTGATTTGTAAGTTCTTCTATACAAAGACGCTTATTCTTTTTTCCATTCTGCTCAAATATATCAAAAACGGTTAGTAACATAACTAAAGATCTAACATGATAAAAAAAAATATCTATCTTACATATAATTCAGCTACATTTATAAACAAATTGACAAGAAGTGCATGTAATTCATGTGTCCCAACAAACAAAAACAAAACATTTGAGCTAATATATGTCTTCCTCTTCCTCATGTCTAACAACTAGCCATCCTTTAGGTGAATTCTCCTAAAGAAGTCACACAACTTAATGAGAACTATGCTAACATGATCCGGCAAAGTTCCATGCAATGCAATCAATAAATATTCTTGCATCAACAAAATACCCGGGATTTTATCACATATTCTTTTTAATGTGCATCACATCAACTAACACAGTTATAGTTCTAAGCGGCACTAGTGGCAAAGTGCTGCGTTATTTAGGGTTGCGGGTCACCTGAACCTAGGGGGTCACATCCGGGAAAACCAAGCTTGGGACTCCTGTATCAACAGGGGTCCGCACGTGGGTTACTATTTTGCATTATGAGGCTCGCTCCAAGAAAATTTCCTCTGCAAAGAATTTTGATTGAAGGGGGTGGGGGACAAATATATAAAATAATAAAAAACCAAAGCCAGTTTGCCGACGCTGAGACAGGGGGAAATTCCCAAGAAAATAATTGGAGTGAAAAAACCCAAAGAAACCGGTCATAGGCGAAATCCACTGTGGGGGAGGGGAAAAAGTAATGATTTCCGTTGTAAAAATGCTTGAAAAGGGACGTCTGCTGTAAGGATATTAATATTCCAAATCCCATTTTTTTTCAAGGCAAACCAAAATTAGGCAATGTCAAAGATTTTCCCGCGATGAAAGGGGCGGGAACAAATTTTATTTAATGAGGAGGGAAATCAGTTTTTTTACATATTGTTGTTGAAATAAAAAAAAAATAACTATAATCACGTACTAGTGTAAAGGCATAAAAACTAGCAAAAAAGAGTATAACCAAAAAAAAAGGGGGATCGTATGGAGGCTGTGGCTTTTAAAGGCCCCATACAAAGGTGGACCGCTTTTGTAGATGGGGGGGTCAAAACATAATTAGGTTTTTATTTAGGATCCAACAAAACCCCAGGGAGGGTTGTTGCATATAAAAAACCGTCTTCAGATAAGTGTTCCATGTAGAAAAAATGCGGTTTTTGTTACGTTTCAAAAAGCTGGATGAATGGGCGGTTTTCACCGAAAGAATATATTGCATAAGGGACTTCAAAAAAAAGTTTTCGAATGGTAGGGATGGGGTTTAAAATCCCACCGGGGGGGGGTACGATAAAAATTGTTTTCTCATTTCATCAATCCCAATACCCCTGCTGTTGGGGTCTTGCGGGTTTTCGTTTGCAAACCAAGGACGTGCCCTTTATTTTACCTGCCTTAATGGAAGCCATTCTGGCCTTCTAAAAATTTTATGTTTTTGAAAAAAGGCCACATAGGGGGAAACGGAAAAACCCTCCATTAACGTTTAGGCTGGGGACGGCAGGTTTTTCAAGTTAGGGCCCATGTTTTTCCGTTACTAATTAAAAAGCATTTTATCTTCATCTTAAAATAAGCTTCTTTCACATTGTGGAGGGATCAGGAAAAGGAGGGGCATGAACAATGTGGAGATCGAGGAAAAGCGGTGAAAAAATATAGGTAGTGGTTTAACAAAACAATTTGGACCAATTCCATTCTCACGTTTTTTCAAGGCAGGTTTTTTGAAAAAAAATGCCTGGCTTTCTAGCGGGGCTGTGTGGGGGGACATTTGGGATGGGGGTTAGGGGACCATGGTTTGTTGGGATGGGAAATTAATTTTTTTTTATGGGGGGAAAATTTGGAAGTTATGGCTATATTACCATTTTTTGGGGGGCATGTGATTTGTGTTTGGAGCCGAAAGGGTTTGGGGATTGTTGGTGTTGAGCTTATGGGATGGAGGGGGGTATCGGGGTTGTGGTGGGGGATTGGTGTTGAGCTTTATAAGAGGGAATTGGGTATACGGGGTTGTGGGGGGTGGGTGGGGTTGGTGGGGGGTTTTATGGATGGGGCGAAAAATTTGGGGTTGTTTGGTTTCCATATCCATGGTTGGGTTAGGACAATTCGGTTTTTGGGTGGTTTTTGGGAAAAAAATCAAATGGTTGTAGTTTTGTTTATATGTGGTAAAGGAAAAATTCCATATGGTTGGTTGTTTTATTTAGACGGCGGTTTATTAAAAACATTTCCATAACGGAAAAAAAATACGTTCTTCGCATAAACCGCACATGTCTCGAAAATAATAATTTTTTAGTTGGAGGCTAAGTCGAGGGGGAAAATCTTCGAATAAAAAAAAACCACGGGTGTTTGGCGGGCGGGGTAAAAACCAAGGATAGGATGGCCAAAAGGTTTTTGTGGGAACGTTTTTGGGGTTTACTAGTTTTTATGTGAAAGCATCAAACCCATGAGGGATAAGCAAAGGATCATCCAAAAGGACACGCAATCTGTATATGTTGGGGGTCTTTGGTTGTTATAGAGTTTGGGGTGAATGGTATTCTTTTTTGTTTATGAGGCGGCTAGAAAGGTTATTCTATTTAAAAAAGGGTGAAAGCAAGCCTTATTTAAGAGATTGCCAACACAGTTATGATGGATGGTTTATGTGATGGCTTGTGAGGGAAAGAGTAATTGTTCAAGGTATAAGGTTTTATTTTAAATGGTGCGTCAGACATGTAAACACTCGGAATTTTTACCATTTCTCTTGGTTGCGGTATGTTACGTAGGGGCAAGGAAAATCCGCGAAATTGTTTGTGCCATTTTTGCGGGAAAAAAAAAGTTTCATGGGATAACGGGGTGTTGTTGTAATATTAGGCCCCACCATGGGGTCCCCCCACACTGGCATAATGGCCTTTTGAGTTATTTGCGGACATGTTAAATTGTACTATATTTCACGGTAAGCTCGATCAACACAAAATATTGCCGGTTGAACATTAATTTCTTATCAAAAACAAAAATCAGATTTTTTTTTATTGCAAGGGTAAGGGACCCAAAAACAAAGTGTAGGGGAAAGAAATGGAATCTAAATTTTATATGGGCTATTTAATTAATTTAATGTTTCCACTTTCACTTTTGGAATTTGGGTGATTGGTCCATAATTATTCAACGATGTGGAATTTTTTGAATTTTCAAAAACACAGAATCAACCAAAGATTTGTGGGAATTATTAATACGGAAAGCTTAGGTCTTGTTTACCTAAATTGACATGGCAATTGACCAAACAAATTGTAGGAAAAACCCTTTGGTTTATGGACATGGAAATATTTAGGGGGATTTTTTCCGATGGGAGCTCTAAAAACGGACGTAGCCATCATTTCGGTCTCCCAGGGGATGGGGACGCCTGGGGCATCTTTGTGGTGCCCTGTTGTGGGGTAAAACTAAAAATTGAAAGCAAAAATACTAACTGGGGGATTTTTTGAGCGACGAAAGCGTTGGCTGTTTGGGGAAGTGGACCGGGTAAAGGGGTTTTTTCCCCCCGTTTACTATCACACGGGGAAGGAAGAAATCCGTTTTTTTTCCGGTTTCTGGTAAATCCTTTCTACGGATAATAAACCATAAAGCATCAAAATTTTCAACAGGGAAAAAACTTCATTGGTCACGGATGGTGTAAAATGGACGGAAATGAAAAAAATTAAAATTCTTTTAATTATATTGAGGGGTATTAGTGGAGTCAAAAGAAATTTTGATTAAAGATTGAAGAGGGCTCTAGATGAATGTATGCAAAAAAAAAACTTATGTACAAGTATGAAAGTGACAATGAACTAGAGTGACCCAATTGGCCAAAAATCAATTACAAGATGGGATAAAAGGGCTTTGAAATTGGCTACAAGATGTTTGGGGGAGTGTATTTCTTGTATTGTGCCGGCCAAATGAGATGGTATTGCCTTTACCGTTGGTCCCATTATTTCCAGTTTGGATTTTGAATGGAGTTTTCTGGTTTATTGAAAGCATGTGGAGGGGTAGGAGCATTAAAAGGAATAATAACCGGAGCGTGGAAGGGGAACATAGGGCAGTGTGCTCCATTAATAAAATTTGTAATAGGTTTGGGGGAATAGTTGAAAGGCCGTTTAGTAATCACTAAAACCCATAAATTGGGATGAATGGTGGGGCTGAATGGGGTTTGCCAAAGGTTTTTTTACACAACAAGGTTTTACATACGAATTGGTTGCACTTTTAACATTTCTTTTCTTACTAGGGATTTTGCCAAAGTTTTTTTAATAAGCGGTAAATTAAAGCAATATTGGAATTAAGCTATGGCAATTAAATTCATTATTGGGCAAAACTTTATTGTTTAAAGTTTTGGGACACAGGGAAAGGCATGGCGTTAAAAAAAGGAGAGGGGTATTTTTAGGGGTTTTTGGTTGGTGGAGGTAGTTTTTATGATGGTGGGTTTACCTGAGCTCTGATACCATGAAAGACAATAGAGATTTATTATTGATTGTGTTTTTGTGTGTTTACATAAGATGATTACATGTGTATTTATAATAAACATGTAGAGTATTTACTAAGCAATCACAACCCTAACCTTAATGGACTCAAGCTCACAATTGAGCTTGGTCCACTAAACTAGTCATTCAATAGATAGAAGGTATTGCGTCCAGCTTCATGATGAAAGTTCAAGGACCGGTTTATATATGAAGTATATTCCGGATGCACCTAGAATATATTTTCACTTGACATACTATGTTTTCCTCATTGGATTTAAAGCGCGTTGTGAGACCTTCTTTGCTCTTCTTGTCTTCTGAAAATTGACTTTTGTGGTAATGGTATCGTAAATATGATCAAGCACACCTAAAACTCATTTTTAGGTCTTCTATTTATAGTCTCTAAAAATTCATCGATACACCGTGTGAAAAACTAGAAGGGGGGTTGAATAGTTTTCTTGTTTAATTGTTTTCTTTTCAAAAATTTTGCTTGAAACTTTGTGTGAAATGACTCGATGTTGATCTTGGTTCGTGAAATATAAAAGTGAGTAAAAGAAAGAGTTAGAGAGATATAACCAGGACACAAGTATTTATAGTGGTTCGGCTACAAGGACACCTTCCTTGCCCTACTCCACTCCCCGAGTCACCTACTCGAGAGTTTGTTAAACACTAGTCACCAATCTCCTTTTTGACCGGCAGAGAAGCCTCACAATGATGGTTATACCTCTTTAATAATACAAAGCTAAATAACGGATTCTTCACACAGTAGAATCGAACCAACACAACTATACTTGATATACAAATAATGAATGGACTAACAACTACAAAGTAATGGTCAAGACTCAGCAATGTGATCTTGTTGGAGTTATGGAGATCGAATGCAAGGTACTTGGTACTTGATTGTCTCGGATGAATGCTTGGTAATTTTTTTTGAAGTAAATTACCTACAAGAAGCTAAGAAATATTATGCAAGAAATAGAGAGAAAGATCAGTAGATAAGATAGTATTTCTTAGTGAGAAAGTGTGTGAAAACATGAGAAATGGCTTGGTATTTATAGCCAAAAAGAGTACTGTAGCCCGGTTCCGCCAGTGCCATTGGCGAATGGAACCGACAGCCAAAACCAATGGAACCGGCCTACAGTAACCAAATCCGAATTTTGATTCTCAAGATCTTGAAAAATCTTGTGTAATCTTGTGAGATTACCCTTGGATTTGCTGCATTTTATTAGGTCATGCATGATGTAATTAGAGGGGAAATTAGAAAACATTTTTATGTATAGTTTTGGTTAACATAAAATAATGTATACACATTTTTATGTCACTTTAATTTTGTGAAAACTTGTGTTTTAGAGAAGGTTTTAGCATAATGTTACTTCAAGTTTTGTCATTAATAAAACAACGAAGATCGCTAAATAGAAATAAACGTTTTTGCCGGTTTATTTGTATTAACAATCTCCCCCTTTTTGTTGATGACAAAACCTAAAGTTTAAAGATGATTAAAAGCTGGTTATTACTGAATTTTAGTTAATTTTAATCAATTGGTATCTTCTCCCCTTTTTTGTCAAAACAAAAAGATGGAATGGGTTAGTCCATATTTCTCAAGAAATGGTAAACTCCCCCTTGAGATATGCATAGAGATCTGCAAAAATGAGTAGGTTAAATAGAATGGGACATACTCCCCCTTTCTTTGTGAGTACCTACAAAGAAAAGTTAGACAACCAAAAGGTAAAAGTGTCTTCTGTAGTACCGGCTAGCCCGTGCTGTTCCTGGAAAGGAACCTGCCTGTTATCGGACAGAACCGACTGACTAAAAAAAGTCAATGTCTACGAATTTTAAACAAGAAAAATGGTCATATGACAACAATAAAGAACATTTATTTAGGATAATGAAACATTAAAGACATTACATTAAAACAACAAAGAGCAAGAGATTCTTAACGAATCAACTATTTTATTCTAGCATTCTAGGCCTATTTCTAGTAATTATGCACGAGAACATTTAGGCGGTCGACAATGTGGTTGAGAATGAATCTCACTTCTCCTTGGAAGTTGTCGATGATGGCTTGAGTTTGTTAGCAATGTTCACAAAACATTTCATGAGTAAGCATGGGAAAAGGATTGTTAGGTCCTAATGGCAGAAGTGGTAGGAGGTTTGAAGGTAGATTTGGTGAACATTACGGTGGAAATGGTGGGATAGGTGGTTCCATGCCCGAAGTGGGAGAGGGAGAAGATGAATCAATGGGTGGAATGGGAGGTGGTTTATTAGCTAGACGCTCAATGGTGTCAAATAATGGACGGGGAGGTGGAGGATTAGTTATTGCGGGTAGAAGATCCTCGAGAGAGTTGAGAAAGGTTTGAGGAGAGGTGTGTAGAGTAGAGAACAATAGTTCGATTGGGTCAAGATTGATAGCTAGAGGGGATGTGAGTTTGAATGGTTGAGTTGGTGCCAGAGGTGGCGAAGTTAATAGTGGAGGTGTTGACTTAGGAGTAAGCAAGAGATTGTTATTATTGCTAGTTGGTGATAGTTGTGGAATAGAAGTTTTGGAACTTAAAGTAGTTGGTGGAGGTCCCGAAACATAGTCCGATAGAGGTGAGAGAGGTTGGTAAGGAGGTGATGATATCCTTGGATTGTTGAAGCAACAAGGTCTACCACTTATTCGGGCGGTCCTTTTTAGATTAGTTTTGTTTTCTTTAGGCATTGTTGGAGAAGGATGATGAGAAAAAAAAGACTTTATTTATAGATGAAGATGAGTGTTGATTTAATGCATTACTTGTTGGTTTAGACATAAAACAATGATTAGAAGATGCATTAGGTCATCTTCTACAATTTAGGAGCTGATTGATGTGACAAGGAAGGAAGATTTGAAATGGATTTGTGAAATTCGTATTTAGTATAAATTATACTAATTAGGAGGTTATGCCGGTGTTATTCAATGAAGGGCACCGGCTTGAAAATTGATTGGCACTGCCGACCTAAAAGAATTTTGAAGAAGAAATTTTCATGATATGTTGGAGGTGCGGTTTTTCTTGACTCAAAAGTGAAAGATTAGTTTTATAAGAAAAACCCTAAGCCTTTTTTGAATATAGCTACAATTAAACGTGTTTGAAATGACATATTGACCATGTGTTTCGTTGAATATGTTCAAGTAGCATAAAAAAAACTTTTATTTGTATTAATCAATAGAAAAAGGTTTTGACAAAAAAATGTTGTTATTAAGCGTTTGGTTCCATGAGGCCA
>BQNB010067055.1:0-34335 GCA_026074375.1 Tanacetum coccineum | reverse complement strand
TGGGATTCTTTCCCTTTTTTTTTTTCCCTTGTTTAGCCGATCTACACAACCACCCTTTTAATTATATTTTTTTCTTTTATTTATTTATTATACATTTACTTTAATTCTAAGTAAAAACCTTTAATTATTTAGCTAAACCTTGAACTTTCTAACTAGTTTTCGAACTAACCTTCGGTTCTAATTATTTTTTTAAAATTGAAAGTACTCTACAATCTATAAAATACTAAACTAATATATACAATATGAATTACATATACATAGTACGTACACAGAATATTACGTACACGACATTTGAAACTACACAAAGCTTTCAAATGATTTCATTTCCACAAGTACCATGATTCATCACTCTTGTACTTCCATCTCATACACATATAAAACACATAATGACACACATAAACTGAATTATACAGGCTTTAACTAACCTGCTAAAATCTCAGTTGTCACAACTACTATTGGTGAAGATTACTAGTCATATTCTTTAGCTTATTCGAGTTAAGGAATGGGCAATCACAAGTGTCGCGGTCATGGATTTGGGCGTGCATTTGTGGTTTTGTCGCCTTTTCTAGAATATCGGTATCAATAGAGATTAGAAAGAATGATCAACCCTAAAACATTAACCCAATTTACCTTTTTCGACATGTTACTTCTTAGCTTTAATGGTGGGGATGTGTATCCTCGCCAAGCTTATGATAGAATACTCATCACGACCGAGCAATTGAGCGAACTACTTAAATGTTACCACATATAAGTTGAGTGATTTGAGTGTTTTCATTTTCCTATTTTGTGAGGTGTTTGGTTGTGTGCTCGTAATGTAAAATATATGTTATCAATCACACAAACAATAATAAGCAAGAAATCTTAGAGAGAGAAAGAGTAGTTGGACACTTCTAGAGAGAGAAACAAAAGAGAGTATGTGATATTATGAAATGACCAACACCCTCTCCATGGAAGGAGAGGGTATTTATATAAAGTTGGGGCCTGGACAACATAAGGTCTCCTTATGTTAACCCGGTTAGCTTACTTTTACACACCGATTGACTACGAGCTACGATATTACAATATTAGAAGTGACCAAGTCTTTTCTCGATTTCTAACAATATCCTCCTAAGGGAGGTCACTTCAATTTAATAAAACTTAAGCCCAACATTCTATGAATGTATTCAATCATGCTTGTAGTCTTGAACTTTTTCTTTATCTTGTGATATATGTAGTGATCTTTAGACTTTAGGCTTGAGCTTGTTCCTTTAGCTTGACTTGCATGTGATCTTGAGCTTCTTGAGATCATCAGCCAAACATAATCTCTTTATCATCTTGAGATCTTTTGCCTTCTTGTGAACTTGTGACCTTCGAACCAACATGCTCATATCTTCCTTCATCTTGAAAGCTTGTATAACCATCTTTCTTGAAATTCTTTAACTATAACACTTTTTAACTTCAAGAAAGACATCGAGTATCAAAGTAGGGAAAGTATTTTGAAACATGTACTTAAGATTTTATAATGTCTTTACAATTGTTAGTTGAGTATGAGTATGTGGCTATGGATCTAACTCGTCTTGGACTAGCTGCTGCTACTATCGAGAATACCTGCAGGTTTAGGTTAGTGATAATCAACAGATATGGATGAAAGTGTCTTTGTCACTTCGTCGAATATGGTTGCAATAACCACGGCTCCCCGTCAATCAGTATAAATACTGCTTGTGATCAGGTAGAATTCAAAAGAATCTCTTTGACAGGGTTTCGCAGCTGCACTAGCCGTTCTCATAACCGGAGCGTCTCAAAGTAGACAACACGGTAAGAGTGATTCGGTAAGTTACTATCTTCCCGATTGAGTCATCAATTCGTGTTCAGCCTTCCCATGCTCAGATACCCTTGTAAGGCTGCCTATGGACATAAGATCGGCCTCTTAAAACAATAAAGTTCTTAAAGATCTAAGAAAATCGGTTTGAAAATCAATCGATGTGTCAATAATAAAGTGTTTTGTGACACATCGAGAGTTTTTGCTAATTCGAAAATCTGTTAACCGTTAATTCATAAGCTGGACCGAATCGATATCTGGTATCACAAGTTTGATCCATGTAGGATTTCACAAGTCACCTACCGTAGTGCTTGTTTGATGTTGGCACTGGTAGGATTTCCATTGTCACTATGAATACTGTAAAGTATCACTCTGATGTTCTGGCAAGATCACAAGGATAATGCGTAGGACTCTTATTATTTTACTTGTTTTCACAGTGTATGAAGAACAAGTGTACTTTTGGATAGTGTCCTAATGAGATTTATGGATGATCTCTTTTGGCTCTAGACTCTATAGTGCGTTTTGGTTTAAGTAATCGGAGGCTGGAGTAGACTGCCACCTTTTCAATACCAACTAACTCAGAGTGAGAAAGACGATAGAAATGTGTTTAATCTCAGTGAGAAATGAAACAGACTTCTGTTGAGAGAAGTCTGAGTAGGTAGGGAGGGTTGTTTATTGCATCACTGGGTCCATGATGACTATCTTTAATACAAGATAACATCTTAGTGTTTCTGATAGCATATGTATTGACCTAGTTTCTGCCTAAGTCTATGGAGGGCTTCTTTTTTTACACCCTTTATCCTTACATTTCTTTTTCATTCTTCAACCCCTTCAATGCTAATCCACCGCGTCCTCATTATTACCTTGTTGGGTTTGTTCCAGTGATAACTCATGCGATGGATAACATTATTCCTGAGCTCACTTTACTCCTTTTTATATCATACCTAAGGACTTCTACTCTAACTAGTGGAGTGTCCCTGGGTAGATCTCTCCGGTTCTGGCTGGATCATGGAACAAATACCTAACCTTAACCGGCTTATATCTCCTTAAAATATCATCATTTGGTCGGTCTTTTGGTATTCCCATTCTTGCCATAAAACCATTTGAAAATCAATCAAATTACTTGTGATATAAATCAAAACTTATGTACCCTAACAGTTTCTCATTTTCAACATTGCTCCCCCTCCATATGTGCATCGATATTCGAAAGAGTTTGGCAAATATAAGGAGGAATCCACCCTTGAGTCACTTAAGATCACATATATTTGTCATATATTTTAATCACATTTTCTCCCCTTATCAAAAATGTCAAATCGTTTAATATTTTGGATATCAATTGATTGAAATATTTTAAAAATGTTGGGAGAGAAAAATGCTTTCAGAATTAGCATGCTTATTATGGAACATTTTACGGCTCCCCCTTAATTAATGAGGGTATTATATAGTGTTGAGTACGTTAATTTGAAAGATTTTAAATTTATTGAAAATTTTTTGAGAATTCGTACTCACACACTATAAAAGCCTGTTTTATGTTCTACACTACGTATATACATGTTCACACGATAAAGAATGAAATTGGACCTCAATATTAGCATGACAAAATGAAAATGTCAGATTGTTCGCACATGTAGTCTGTAGTCTGACTCGTTTGTCCTTCCACCAACATATCACACCAAGCTTCTCACAATCCGTCTTTCTAGCAACAGGTTGTCAATCATTTTCAGCATTTCATTAGTTTGTTACTGATCTATCTTTGTCCAAGCTTTCTTTGGCATTGCTTCAACTTTTGAAAGTCTTTGCTCAAACTTCAAGGACGAGTCAGATTCGGATACATTTGTAACTTGAGCTTGTATGGTTGGTGGTGTCGGTGTTGATGTTGTATTTTCAATAACCATTGAGATAACATTTTCAAGTGGAGTTCTTTAGACAACTAGGTCCCCTTGATGAATGGGAACATCCACCATTGACTGAATCTCGTATTCAGCAGAAGACAGAGTTAAACTGGATGTTCATCTCCAGCTTGTTTCTCTATAACTTATGCATCGGCACTAGTGAAATTGTAACCACGTTTATAGTGTTGGATTCTGCGATTTGAATTGTGTAAAGATTTAGTTCGGATTCTGATTTGAATGAAGCAAAGATATTTTGGATAAGCTATTACTACTAATTAAGAAGCAACAAATAATGACAATTAAGCAAGTAAACTAATTTTAATCCTTAAAAATGTAAACTAAAATTTCACTAGATAAAGAAAAAGTGCCGAAAATTATTAAAAATAAAAGCCCTAATTTTTATCTTTTTATAAAAGTTTAATTAAACTAATTAAAACTTAACCCTAACTATTAATTAAAACTTAATAAACTAATTAAAAACTAACTTAGGGACTAACTGTGTAAAAGACTTAAAGACTAACGGGCTAAAACATTTAACGGGCAAGGATTAACTGGAAAACAACTAAAACAGAAAATTTACAGGAATGGTCCCTGAGGACTTACCCCGACAACAAACTAAGTCCAATTATAAGCTCAAATTCTAAAAGTGCTTATCACTAAAAACTTAAAAGAGCAAAGTTGTAAAGGAAGCTAGGGAGAACAACTTTAATAAAAACTACTTGGGCTGAAAATAACAAATAAGCTCAATAAAAGCTTATTTTTGAACTGACCTCAGAAAGTGGGGTTTATCCCTTGGTTTTAGAAAATAAGCTATAAAAAACTCAATACTAGATCAAAATGTAAAAGGAAAGAAGTTCTAAAGAGCTTATGATGTGCTTTATCTATGAATGCAAAGAAATCTAAGCTAGAAGTACTTTTAAACAACTAAAATTGAGCATGAACTAAGCAAACTCAGAAAATAAGCAAGATAGCACAAAATCCAAATGAGCTTAAAAGCTTAAAAAGCTAAACTAGACTCTAAAACTTTAAGGACTTATTAAACTACTTATAATCTATCTAATTAAGCTATAAAATCTAGACCCATAAGCTAAATTAACAAATTAAAACCTTAAAATTCCTAAGTACTGTTTTTGGCTTTTTAACTTTTTGACAGCAAAAATAAGCTATGTAAATAAGCTAGAAAATGAAATCTAAAACTTATTCTATATTAAGCTATAGCTAATCTTAGCCCTACTTGAATCTAGGATCCTAAATCCTATTCTTACTTAACTAAAAATTAAGCCAAAGGTGGCAGTACTAACTTGTGACAGCAGTACTAACTTTTTAGTTAGTACTGGTAGTGTAAAGTATCAGCAGTACTAACTTTTTAGTTAGTACTGGTGCACTTTGCACAAATGCAAACCAAGAGTGCAGGCTTCCTAAGGGAAATCCTGCACTAAGACACACTCAAACTGAGTGTATAAACAAAGTTCAAGCAAGATCTAAGCCTTGGAGAGCTTAGATCAAATTTCCACAGCCAAAAGTCTAAGACAAAATGCCCTGGTGTAAAAACAAAGATAATAAGCCATATCTTTTGAAATTTTGAACTCTAACTTATAAAAACTAAATGAAAACTAATCTTAAATGAAAACTCAGCTGAATCAAGCAAATTGCACAAGTCTCTTTGACTTTTTGAGGTCAAAGTACACTAAACCAAACGCCCCTTTAAGTTTATGACAATTATGAGAAAAGCTTTTAAGATGAAATCTAATGAACAAGTGCTTAATACCAGGCAATGATTAGTTTAAATCAACTTTAATAAGCATGAATTAACAACTAAATAAGCAATAATCTAAGACTTAAGCTATTTTACTATATTTTTGGCTTTTTAGAGATTTTTAAGACAATTATATGAAAAACTAAGTTCTAAACTAATTTAATCAAAAACAGATAAGCAACTATGATTATTAAGCTAGTAAAGGCATAAATAAACACTAATAAGCAACCTTAATAAGCAAATAAGCAATAAGCAAGTATGTAGTGAAAATTTAAGCTAGGATTGAAAATGAACAAGAAATTTAAAGGTAAAACTTACTTTATCCTCTAGCTAAACAAGAGGTCCAATAATGGCAGCTACAAGCTCCCTAGCTTATTAATAAGCTAGGGTATAAGTCCTTGGGATCTCTTCCAAGTTAAGATCCCCTTCCAAAAGCTCTAATCCAATAAGATCCATGATAGATTAAACTGATTTAAGGTCTAGGTAAGATTAATACTGAATTCAATAAGCTCTATTTCAGCTTATAGACTGAAAGAGCTTTAAATAAGCTTATTAGCTTATTTAGACAATTTGGCTTATTAAGAGATCTTTTAAATAACAAGAAAAGAGAGCTTATGAATGACTTAAACTAAATTTCATTAATAAAAGTTACTAGTTACATTACTTAAGAAAAGAAAATTACATTTAAGAATATGAATTTAAGCTAGACTAAAAATTACTAAAAACCTAGATAGTTAAAAACTACTCCTAGGCTACGTGTGTGTATGTAAAGAGTGAGGCCCTATTTATAGGTGCTGAAAGAAGCTTCTAGGATGCCTTGCCTTGCTCTTCAATCCTTTCTAAATATTAACCACTCATTGTTTTCATAATAATCATTGGATCAAATTTGAGCCGTTGGATCCATCAATAACACATCTCACACGGATTGCCCTAAGCTGTCATTCTTTGATGTGACTGTCTTGTGCTAGTTGTGTGAGTTTGATTTCATTAGTGCAAAACCCACACCCCCCCCCCCCCTCTGGTTTTTTTTTGCTTTCACCCCCCCACATTGTGACGTGCTCCTCATGAGATTCGTGAGCTAAGTAATTTCCCTTGATGAGACTGATTTGTCCTTGTATTTGTTTTGTGAGCTCTTGAATAGACCTTTCTTGCCCCTTAATGTCAAAAAAACCCTTTGATTTGAGGCCGTGAATAATGGTAACTTTGGGAGACGGGTGAAATTATATCTTATTTTGGGCCCAAGTTTAACTGTATGGGTTAAATTTCGCAGTTTTGGAGTTTGGGGAAATTGCAAATCTAGTCCCTCTCTTTCTTTATTTCCTTTTTAAGTTATAAACAACTTTCGGAATTTGCAAAACTAGCCCTTGTGGTTTATTAAAAGGAGAAATGGGCTTGACTAAGTGGGCTTAAGGATCCGGGTGAGGCCCATTTAGGGTTTTTCAGGCCCATTAAGGTTATTAAGGCCCAATAAGAGGTGAGGGGCCATTTATGGACTTTTTTGAAAGTTGAGGGGCTAAAATGGAACATTTTGGGCCTTGTTGACTTTTATTGATCATAGTAGACTGAGGGTTTGACTTTTCCTGGCTTTGCTTCCGGCCTTTGTTCACTCTTCTGTTCTCGTGTCCGTGCTTGCTTGTTTTTGATGGTTTTCTTGTGATTTTTTATATATCCGTACCTGCACACATAAAACACAAATACAAGAATATTGTTGCTATTTTTTTGTCTGTTTTGGGTTTATTTGGGCTATTTTAAGCATAAATGGATATGTGTATTTTACACTTATCAAAACTTACACCAAACTAAACGATTCGTGTGTTAATCACGCACATTATCACATGCCTGTATATCCATTTTTACCTCTCGAAAAGACTTATCCCAAACTAAGCCTTGAAAAGTAGCAAAGGAGTTTTGTTGGAGGAGTTTAAAGGTTCACAAGTGATAAAAACAACCCGATATCACATGCCCTAACTACAACTTATTTGTGTTGACATAATGTATTGTTTTCATTACCTCATTGGTAACTTTAAGGATCATAATAGAACAAAAAGCACATTTAAGTGTCTAAAAGGATAAACTTACATCATCCCCAATTTTTACTTTTCCCATGCCACTTTAAAACAAGATCAACCGTTAATTAAGAGCTAAGATGCTAAGACTATCTTTAATTATTAACTTGTGAATTCCTGCTTCCCCGACATAAATCATATATTAAAGGATTGTGTGTGTTCAAATTAATTTAAACCATTAAATCCACATATTTAGATAGTCGAAATCCGACCAAGCTTTAACATGGGCCTTTTGGGCTAATATGTTAATCACTTAGCAAGATCACAACTCAAAGCAAACAAAAACCTCCTTAACTAAGACATCGTTGGTTCACTTGTCCCATGAATGACTTTCTTCTCTAGCAATCCCACCGTCAAGGGTAAGTGCTAGGCTTTTGACACACCTTCCGGAGATTTACTAATGAATACGCATGAGCTTCCGAGTGAAAAAGCCTTGTAGACTTTTTGCTAACCTTAGTCCAAATGATTACATTGGATTTAGGATAATATGAAACTTTTACTATTTTTTTTCTAATTTGAAACATTTTTATTTCTATTTACATGATTATGTAGACTATCGGTATCACTTTTTTCTTTCGTCGACACATCAGGCCACGCCTTCCGACAAGAGCTCGCGTACTTATTTATGTTACCAACCCATAAATATTACATCCTCCACATTTCTTGTCGATGTCACATCGGGAGCGATACGACAAATGCCCATGTACTTTAGTGCGATGGAGTTTGTATATCAATTTTTTCTTTTTCATCATTTTTTTAACTACATTTTTACTAATAACACATTATTTTTGCAAATAGAAAAATTTCGTTTTAGAAAACCAAAGTATAAACTTGAACTAAAATTCTTATTTACAAATGATGTCGACTTCATCGATAAAGCTTTTTCTCTAAATATGTTGATTAGACTTTTAAGAGTAAAACTCTAATTTGTAAAAATTAAAGAGAACACGTATAATTAATCATTTTAAGAACTTCGGGGAAGAAAAACCACAAGTTATTCTTATAAGCCTTTAAGTTTTCCAAATAAACTTTGTTTAGCATCCTAATTTGTAAACAACACTATCATCTCTTATTCTTTGCAATTTAAAATCTCTAATAAAGAAATTCGCAAATACTTAGCCTAAATAAAATCCAACTCGGCCTATTTAAAATCTTCTTGAGATTAGCACAAGTTTTCATTTACTAATGATTTCAAGTCTAGCATGTTTAAAATCTACATGAGACTAGCACAAACTATCATCATTAATTGTTAAGGGAGAAAGCTAGAACTCTACACGTACGATCGGGTCAAAAATTACTTCTTATTCTTACCAACGGAAAACCTACATTCGTTAGTAGTTTCGTGGTAAGTAGAGTGTCGAACACTTGAAGCGAGGTTAAATCTATCAATTCAATTAATATCTTGTTTATCTAATCTATGTTAATTCTATTCTATTCTAAACCTATGTCAGTCCTAGTTCCTAATTCCAACGGAAAAAGGGGTTTTAGCCTGAGAGACTGGCACGGTTTGGTTGGTGACTACAATCAATTCAAGGCACTTTTACCCACGCAAGCTAATTAATAAAAGATAAAAGAGCGGTCGAGCCGAATATAAGAAAACCATATTAACCATTATTAATCCGATTAGAATTTTGGTTTGTTTATTAAGTGCAATGATTTCTTCTCTCGAGGTGGCATATCATTCTTAAGACTTAGGCGTTACATCATCCAAAGACATAGACACATTAATTCTGTCACAATTAAAGCACCCGCATACAACATCCTTATTTGCTGATTATAATCTATCTTAGGAACTAAAGCAATGGTGATCTTGTTAAACTTCGACTAATAGAGGTCTTACCCACTTGCCGCTTAATGGAAAATTTTTACAATAGTAGGCCACTTGTCCAACTATCCATGGATCAGAAACGTTACTTGTTGAAATAATTCTAGGTCAGCCTGCTAAGTCCAACAGATGAAATAATACTATCGGCATTATCCAAGATTTAACTAGTTAAGCCCGTAAGCGTATCCTAGACGCATAATTAGAAGGACATATTTGTGTAACTTTATTCTAGATGTATAGATACTACTTTGGAGAGCTATCCAGCACTCTGATCTACTTGGTCCCGTATCCACTTGATCGGTTGAATGATAGTCGTATTACAAAAGCGCGTGTAAAACAAGTATAAATGATAAAAATAAACAAGCATTCATCGATAAATACAAGAATTCGAGATAAACAATACCCAAATATTCAAATCTTTATAAATGGCTAATACCCGAAGGTAATAGCCTTCAAACGTCATAATAAATAACCAAAGAGCAATTATTTAGGCCAAGGTAAAACTAACCAAGTTACGAAGGATACAAAAACTGAACGATTACTAAAGTATATGGAATTACACGATGTCTTCTATGGATACGGCGTATTGAGCTTCTCTGGATACGGCGTATTAAGATTTATTCATCTGTGGTCTTTGGTGAGTACAGGCACGGATACGCCGTATCTTCCTTGATGGATACGGCATATTGGTCTTCAGAATATCTTCATTTAAGCTCCAGAATACGCACCTTTTGCTAACTTTCACCAATTACTTTATAATTACTGTAATTCTCAAATATAAATGATTAAGTAACAATTTTTTGCAATAACTATACAAAATGGGTTAATAACATGGGATAAATGATGCTATAAAATAGACGCTTATGTCTTGATGTTCATCAGGCAACAATTCATTGCTAAGATTTATTTCGTTGCATCGACTAGAGTCTCGTTCTTGTCAAGGTTAAGCTTGTCTTTGATATCCATGGGTGTACCAATAGGATCACAAGTTTCCATTCCATACTTTTTAAGGATTTCTAACACATAGTTGGACTGGTTTATAAAGATGCCACAAGGGGATTGGTTAACTTGTAAACCAAGGAAAAACATCATTTCCCCCATCATTGACATTTCGAAGCGGCTTTTCATAAGGTCAAAAAACTATTATGTTATCTCGGGTTTGTAGTAACCAAAGATAAGATCATCAACCATAGAACTGTACCAAAGTGATGTCATCGTGGTGAAGGGTATTTAAAAACATAGGATCAATGATTCCTTTAAAGAAGTGATTCTATAGGAGAGACTTTGACAATTCGTCGTACGAAGCCCTCGGTGCTTGCTTTAGACCATATAGTGCCTTCTTTAGCTTTAGTAGGACCATGGATTGGTGATCGCATCAATAAAATCATTTCAAGGTTGACAAACGTACACGTCTTCTTTCAACGTACCATGCAGAAATGTAGATTTTACATCCATATGGAATACAATGAACGATTTGTGTGCAGCATATGCCAAAAATATCCTGATAGCTTCCATCCTAGCAACCGAAGCGAAGGATTCTTCGAAAATCGATTCCTTCCTCTTGGCGGTACCCTCTCACGACAAGACGAGTCTTGTTTCTGATGACTGTGTTTTCTTCATCATGCTTGTTTTTGAATAACCATTTCAGAGTAAGGGCTTTTACGTTGTCCGGCTAGATTAGTTTGGTAGAGGTTAGAGGTCCAGAGTTTATTATATATAATGTATATCTGAATAGATAATAAAATCAATATTACGTATTTTTATATTTCTTATTACTATTTCTAAATTATTTCGTAATGTATACTTTACCCACAGAATTATTTTTTTTTTTTACTTTAAAACACAAATTAACTTATCCAGTTTCAATGCGCCGTATTTACACCACAATATCTCACACGTCATTTCAAATCTACAGTAATTTATAAAAATAAAATAATACAAACAACCACAACAACACAACCCCCCAACACCACCCAAATACACTTCCCCCAACCCAACCACACATATACACCCCCCACCCCACCACCACAAATCCTCCAATACTCACACCCACTCACAAACAAAAACTTCCCCTATAATTAATCTCCAAAATTACCATATATATAACAATAATACTATCTCTCTAAACACAAATAAACCACCCTTACACACAAAAATACACAACAACAATCATCAACTAAACAAAAATCTACTTCACTTACACCAACTTACACTAACCATCACAAAACATAAAAAACACAAACACCAACTTTACTAACCCAACAACCCTACAATCTCAAAAACATAAACCCCAAATCAAAAACAAATCACAATCAAACTCACTCATTCAATTCAAAATACACATATCCAACCACCCACCAAAACCATAAGTTAATGTATCAAATGTCAAAAACAATCACAAAACCCCACCTTACAACAAACCACCACATATCACCACCCCCCTACCCCACACCTATAAAAACACACCAAAATAAATCTAGTTTCGTACACCACAATGTCACACAAAACCTGTACCAGTCTAGCCATAACGTCCCTGATCTACCACAACAGTGATCCTCTGTCCTCCTACTTCAGTGTGTGTGCTCTCAGATTGTCAGTGTGTGTCATACGAATCACTAAAGTAGATATAATGAGTGATATAAGTAAACTCACATATCTACATACTAGAATATGCGCCTAAGACTAGGTCCATATCCCTCCATGTAGTGACCAGCAGAGTATGTAGTTAGAGCGGCACTACACAGATTGATGTGTTGACTCATCACTACTACTTGCTCTATCCTCACTCTCCTGTGACAGATCACCTCGTGTGATGGACCCACTCATATACATTATCCTTACGGACTATGAAAGGATACTCTCGACACTAGCACCAGCTGCTCACGCTACCTTCGCTAGTGTGAGAGATCACCTCATCCTCAGATCACGCAAAACATAAAGCTCATGTCTGGGTGTGTCGTTTGTATGATAGTCAGTTAGATAGCCTCTGTCACCATCGTCTAATCTTGTTGACATGAGAGTGTGAGTCGCATCTCATCGTTGCATAACTCCTACTATACCCACAGTATTCATCGATCAAGATGTATCCACCATTCTGAGATAAATCGTGTTCTAAGTATTGTACGACTTGCACCCCTGCTAACTTGTTATCGTAGTCGAATCTATCCTGTCTATGTATACATCTATATAATCTCGTATGTTCATACGCGTGTGAGTCATATGACTCTCACAACTCATACCTTGTGTACCCTCAAATATATAACCCAGACCACAAATTTCCAACAAATAACTGTAACTCCTCTCGAGATCTAGTGGTTTAAAGAAGAGTGGAGCACTTTTGTCTGTGTTGTTTGTACACTACAGAACAGATACAGTCATCTCATGAGATAAATAGCGAGTCTGATGTCGATATGAGACGCTGTTTGGTTTGGAAGTTTTTTTATTCTTGTGTCCCCACATTGATAGAAATTTTTGGTTCGCTCTACATTAAACTAGTGTCATTGACATTTTTTATCCGCATTAGATTTGTTTTTGTCCTTGTGTATTGCATATAATGGTAGGAATACATAGAGTTGTGTTGCTGTAGCGTCGGAGTTGTAACGAAACGAATTTTATTATGCTGTGATATAGCCTTCGCACAGTGAGAAGCGATTCGACTTTGTCACCTGTGAGAAACCCTTGTTCTCATGTTCGTCCCCCACTGTAAAATCAGTAGTGTGCAGTCAAGGTGGTCAAACAAGAAGAATCAAGAAAGTGTATACTTGATGGTCCCTGTCGTATAGGAGGCTGTGCACTTATCGGAGTCTCGTCATAATACTCAGTCACACTACTCGATATCTAAGTGTACTCTGACTAGAGATGTATATGAGCACTTTCCTCTGTATAAAACTTGAGGGACGATATTGTAGTCCCATGAATTGCTAACTCTAAGATTAAGTGTCGTCGAGATAAGAATGTTGTATTTGAGTCCAGGTTGTAAGTTGTTGACCGGTTTATATGTAAAAACTCCAAGGAGGAAAATATGTCATTGGACTTTGTGACGCTTCTGAGAGAGAGGTCTCCTCTAACTTGTGTAACGGGAAGAAGTAAGTGCTGGAAGACGTGATAGTGCGAGAGATTATCGTGAAGAAAGTCGCTCCGCAAGATAATGTTTGCGCTCATTGTAGTTGTTGAGCGAAGAAAGCCAAAGCTGATAGATAAAAGCTTGTGAGAGAGTGTTAGATAAATGATGATTCGCTCGAATAGATAGATATTGTGGTCTCGCGCCTTGTATGCACGTGATGTGTATAGAGTCACACTATCGGTGTGTTGGTAGATCTCTTAGTATAGCGTGACATATAAATTCTGCAAGGTTCTGAGAGCCACTAGAACGCGTAGAGATTTTAAGAATCTCACAAATTTAGTAGGCCTGTTTAATGATCTAACATAGAAGGGTGGATCTGATGTCGCACTCCTAAACGTTAGAGATGTAAGAATCTCTTGGGATAACAGTAAGAGCTCCCCGAAATACAAGAGGAAGGAGATATATGTTTGTACTGAATGATATAAGGCTACGTTTGGATGTGATTTTGTGTGGGGTTAAAGGTCTTCAGTGGAACTTGTTATTGCTCAGAATGGCTTGCCGGAGCGGAACATTAAGCGCGAGAAGGAGAATCAGTCATATCATGGATCACTTAAGTCCCTTTTACACACTCACCGTAAAGATTAAAAAATGTAGCAATTGCTTCAAGCATAAGAATTACGGAGAACATGAAAAAATCAAACAATTTTTCTAGCAAGCCTACTACTTACAAATTACGGTTGGTGCGTGTGTCGTCTCGATGACTACTCACGTCGCTCGATTTGATAGGTAGTATCTGACAGAGATGCTCTTAGTGATGGAGTGATCGTAGCCCAAGAAGAGTAGTGATTAGAAGTAATTCTTGAAGTCACGTACGCTAGTTTGAGATTAGATTGCGCATTGTCAAGATGTTTGGGTTGTTGACTGTATTTGATTGGCTAAAACAATCACAAAAGAAGCACAATGACATCCATAAGAGAATGACACGCTGGCATCTTTCAGGTCGTCCACAGCTTGATCAAACCTGGCTCACACCATTAGCCTTGCTCATTGATTAAAGAAATGACTGGCCAGGATTAAAGGATTGCGTGAAGCAAGGCAAGAGGCTGGAAGGATACAAGGCAGTGGGAGGCCTATAAATAGGGCCCTCAAATCTAGACACACACGCTATGTAGTTTTTTATCTAGTCGTAGCTTAATTTAGTTGTAGCTTAAATTTTAATTTCTAGCTTAATGGTGTTTTTAATCTTGTAATTTTTTTCATTTTTTTTAATAAGGAAAAAATTAGGGAAGAAAGCTTTTTATTATATGAAATTCAGTTTTTTCTAAATCTCTCTCAAATTTTCTTTTTCATAAGCTCATATAATATGCCAAGTCAATGGTCTATTCAGCTAATAAGCACCAATTAAGCTCCTCTTCAAGTCTATAAGCTGAAAATAGACTTATTGAATTAGAATAATCTTATCTAAATCCTTTATTCTTCTTAACCTTACACTTGCGGGATTATTGAGCTTTTTGTGAAGAGAAACAAAGCATGGAAGGGTTCTCCAGGACTTAATCTCCTAGCTTATTCTAAGCTCTGGAGAGCTTGTAGCTGCCTTTATTGGTCCTCTTGTTTAGCTAGAGGAGTTGTAAGTTTCTCTTTATTTCCTTTATATTCTAGCTTTAAATAGTGATCCTCATTGCTTTCTATATTTAGATTGCTTATTTGCTTATTCTATTTGCTTATTTAGTACTTCTTATTTGAGTTTTATCTAGCTAAATCATCATAGTTGTTTATCTGTTTTCAATTTTCTTAGATTAAATCATAGATCTTCATATTATTGTCTTAAAAACCTCTAAAAAACCAAAAATATAGTAAAGTAGCTTAAGTCTTAGATTATTGCTTATTTAGTTGTTAAATCATGCTTATTAAAGTAATTTTAATCTGTTAATTGTCTGGTATTAAGCACTTGTTTACTAGATTTCAAAGTAGTAGCTTAATCATAAATGTCTTAGTCTTAAAGTGGTGTTTGGTTTAAGCTATTTTGACCTCCCAAAGTCAAAATGAGTTTTTGAAATTGTTTAAGTTAGCTTAGATTTCATTTAAAATCATTAGGCAAAGAGTTTTTATAAGTTAGATTGTGAAATTGAAAAAGTTATGGTTTATTATGTTGATTCTAGCACCAGGGGAACTTTCTTTTGAATTTCACTTGTGCAATTGTTGATCTAAGCCCTCCAAGGCTTAGATCTTGCTTGAACTTTGTTTATACACTCTATTTGAGTGTGTCTTGGTGCAGGATTTCCCTTAGGAAACCTCCACTCGTGGTTTGTGGTTTACACTTGTGCAAAGAGTGCAACCAGGTACTTAACATAAGTAGTACTACAAATAGGCAGATACATTACACTCCCATACTAACAAAAAAGTTAGTACTGTAGAGCGATTCACAATTGAGTACTGGCTGCCCGACCTATTTGCATAATTTTGGTTAAGTAAGAGTAGGATTTAGGATCTTAAATTCAAGATATAAGTAATCTAGATATAGCTTGATATAATTTAGGTTTTAGTTTTCATTTTACTGCTTATTTTCTTAGCCATTTCAGCTGTTTAAAAAAGGAACTTTGCATCAGCAGTACTAAGTTAGTTAGTACTGCTGATATTCAAATCCCAATTTAAGCCAGTAATTGTAGGATTGATTAGCTTATCTTTTAGCATTTTAAAGTCTAGTTATAGCTTAATATAGAATAAGTCTTAGATTACATTTTCTAGCTTATTTACATAGCTTATTTTTGCTGTCAAAAAGCTAAAAAACCAAAAACAGTACTTAGGAATTTCAGGTTTTAATTTGTTAATTTAGCTTATGGGTCTAGATTTTCTAGCTTAATTAGATAGATTATAAGTAGTTTAATAAGTCCTTAAAGTTTTAGAGTCTAGTTTAGCTTTTTAAGCTTTTAAGCTCATTTGGATTTTGTGCTATCTTGCTTATTTACTGAGTTTGCTTAGTTCATGCTCAATTTTAGTTGTTTAAAAGTACTTCTAGCTTAGATTTCTTTGCATTCATAGATAAAGCACATCATAAGCTCTTTAGAACTTCTTTCCTTTTACATTTTGATCTAGTATTGAGTTTTTTATAGCTTATTTTCTAAAACCAAGGGATAAACCCCACTTTCTGAGGTCAGTTCAAAAATAAGCTTTTATTGAGCTTATTTGTTATTTTCAGCCCAAGAAGTTTTTATTAATTTTGCTCCTACTAGCTTCCTTTACAACTTTGCTCTTTTAAGTTTTTAGTGATAAGCACTTTTAGAATTTGAGCTTATAATTGGACTTTTTTTTTTTTTTTTTTTTTTTTTATTGTTTGTTTTTTTTGTTTTTTATTTTTTTTTTTAGTTAACCCTAGTTTTTTTGTTTTTTTTTTTTTTTTAGTCTGTTGTCGGGGTAGGACCTCAGGGACCATTCCTGTAATTTTTCTGTTTTAGTTGTTTTCCAGTTAATCCTTGCCCGTTAAATGTTTTAGCCCGTTAGTCCTTAAGACTCTTTCACAGTTAGTCCTTAAGTTAGTTTTTAATTAATTTACTTAGTTTTAATTAATAATTAGGGTTAGGATTTAATTAGTTCAATTAAACTTTTATAAAAA
Source organism: Tanacetum coccineum (assembly GCA_026074375.1). Lineage (NCBI taxonomy): Eukaryota > Viridiplantae > Streptophyta > Magnoliopsida > Asterales > Asteraceae > Tanacetum > Tanacetum coccineum. Next base: position 17,325 of record BQNB010067055.1, on the reverse strand, counting down.
CCTGAAAAAATAGGGCTTTTATTTTTAGAAAATTTCTGCATATTTTCTTTATCTAAGTGTAATTTTTATAAAAAATTTTAGGATTATATTTTGATGTATTTGTTTAATTGTCGCCTTTAATTTGTTACCCGTTATCGTTTTTAATATTACTTGTTGGTTTTTTAGTAGACATAGCTTTCCAAATCAATTATCTTTACTTAATTCAAATCAGAATCCGAACTTAAACGTGGTTTCAATTTCACTAGTCGTTGGGGAAACGACCCGGGTGATCATACTTACCCGGTTTAATATACGTATTATATATTATATTATATATTTTTGAGAGTGAATTTTCCTTAGGGAATTTTCTTAATTTCTCTTTTTAAAGTATTATATTTTATATATATTTTACGTGTAGTAAACTGCTCAATCAAACACCGACACCACCAACCATACAAGCTCAAGTTACAAATGTATCCGAATCTGACTCGTCCTTGAAGTTTGAGCAAAGACTTTCAAAAGTTGAAGCAATGCCAAAGAAAGCTTGGACAAAGATAGATCAGTAACAGACTAATGAAATGCTGAAAATGATTGACAACCTGTTGCTAGAAAGACGGATTGTGAGAAGCTTGGTGTGATATGTTGGTGGAAGGACAAACGAGACTAACTACAGACTACATGTGGCGAACAATCTGACGTTTCATTTTGTCATGCTAATAAATGAGTCCAATTTCTTTCTTTAATCTTTTTGAACAAGTATAAATGTAAGTGGTAGAACATAAACAAGGCTTTATAGTGTATGAGTAAACGAATTCCTCAAAAAAATTTCATAAATTCAAAATCTTTCAAATTTAACGTACTCAAACACTATATAATTACCCCATTAATTAAGGGGACCGTAAAATGTTTCGCTATAATAGAGCTAGCAAATTCTGAAAGCATTTTCTCTCCAAAAATTATTTTGAAATCATTTTCAATCAATTGATATCCAAAATATTAAACGACATTGCCATTTTTGATAAGGGTAGAAAATAAGCTTAAAATATATGACAAATATATGTTATCTTAAGTGACTCAAGGTGGATTCCTCCTTATATGTCCAAACTCTTTCGAAATCGATGCACATATGAGGAGGAGCAATCCTAAAAATGAAAACTGTTAGGGTACATAATTATTGATTTATATCACAAGTTATATGATTTGATTTTCAAAATGGTTTTATGGCAAGAATGGGAATACCAAAAGACCGACCAAATGATGATATTTCAAGGAGATATAAGCCGATTATGGTTAGGTATTTGTTCCATGATCCAGCCAGAACCAGAGTGATCTACCCAGGGACACTCCACTAGTTAGAGTAGAAGTCTTTAGGTATGATATAAAAAGAGTAAGAGTGAGCTCAGGAATAATGTCTATCCATGCTATGAGTTATCACTGGAACAAAACCCAACAAGTAATAAAAGAGACGCGGTGGGATTAGCTTGAATGGGTTGAAGAAATGAAAAAAGAATGTAAGGATAAAGGTGTAAAAAAAGCAACCCTCCATAGACTTAGGCAGAAAGTAGGTCAATACATATGCTCTCAGAAACCCTAAGATTGTTATCTTTGTATTAAAGATATCATCCATGGACCCAGTGATGCAATAAACAACCTCCACCTACCCTCTCAGACTTCACATCAACAAAGTCCTGTTTCATTCTCCCCAAACAGAGATTATAACACATTTCTAATCGTCTTTCTCTCTTCTGATTAGTTGTGTATTGAAAAGGTGGCATTCATACTCCATCCTACCGATTACTTAACCCCAAACGACTATTGAGTCAGAGCCAAAAGAGATTCATCCCCAACTCTTTTAGGGACAACTATCCAAAAGTACACTTGTGTCTTCATATACTGTTACCACAAGTAAAATTATAAGAGTCCTACGCATTATCCTTGTGATCTTGCCAGAAGATCAGAGTGATACTTTATAGTATTCATAGTGACAATGTAAATCCTACCAGTACCAACATCAAACAAGCATTGCGGTAGGTGACTTGTGAAATCCTACATGGATCAAACTTGTGATACCAGATATCGATTCGGTCCAGCTTATGAATTAACGGTTAACAGATTTTTGAATTAGCAAAACTCTCGATGAGTCACAAAACACTTTACATTATACACATCGATTGATTTCAAACCCGATATTCTTAGATCTTTAAAGAACTTTTTGTTTTTAAGAGGCCGATCTTATGTCCATTTGAGGCAGCCATTACAAAGGGTATCTGATGCATAGGAAGCTTGAACAAACTAATTGATGACTCAATCGGGAATATAGTAACAACTACCACTCACTTCTTAATACCGTGTTTGTCAACTTCTTTGAGACGCTCCGTAGAGAACGGCTAGTTGCAGCTGCGAAATCCCTGTCAAGAGATATCTTTTGAATTCTACACCTGATCACAAGCAGTAATTTATAACTGATTTGACGGGGAGCCGTGGTAATTGGCAACATATGACCGAAGAGTGCCACAAAGACACTTTCATTTCCATATCTGTTGATTATCACTAACCTAAACCTGCAAGTATTCCTGATGGTGTCAGCAGCTAGTCCTAGACGAGTTAGATCCATAGCACGAAACTCATAACTCTACTAACAATTGTAAAGACATTATAAAATCTTAAGTACATGTTTCAAAATACTTTCCCTACTTTGATACTCGATGTCTTTCTTGAAGTTAAAAAGTGTTATAGTTAAAGAATTTCAAGGAAAATTGTTAATACAAACTTTTCAGATGAAGGAAGAATTATGAGCATAGTTGTTTGTCGAAGGTCAAACATTCACAATGAAGTGCAAAAAGATCTCAAGATGATAAAGAGATTATTATTGGCTGATGATCTCAAGAAGCTCAAGATCACATGCAAGTCAAGCTAAAGGAACAAGCTCAAGCCTAAAGTCTAAAGATCACTACATATATCACAAGATAAAGAAAAAGTTCAAGACTACAAGCATGATTGAATACATTCATAGAATGTTGGGCTTAAGTTTTTGTAAATTGAAGTGACCTCCCTTAGGAGGAGATTGTTAGAAATCGAGAAAAGACTTGGTCACTTCTAATATTGTAATATCGTAGCTCGTAGTCAATCGGTGTGTAAAAGTAAGCTAACCGGGTTAACATAAGGAGACCTTATGTTGTCCAGGCCCCAACTTTATATAAATACCCTCTCCTTCCATGGAGAGGGTGTTGGTCATTTCATAATATCACATACTCTCTTTTGTTTCTCTCTCTATAAGTGTTCAACCACTCTTTCTCTCTCTAAGATTTCTTGCTTAATATTGTTTGTATGATTGATAACATATATTTTACATTACGAGCACACAACCAAACACCTCATAAAATAGGAAAATGAAAACACTCAAATCACTCAACTTCTATGTGGTAACATTTAAGTAGTTCGCTCAATTGCTCGGTCGTGATGAGTATTCTATCATAAGCTTGGCGAGGATACACATCCCCACCATTAAAGCTAAGAAGTAACATGTCGAAAAAGGTAAATTGGGTTAATGTTTTGGGGTTGATCATTCTTTCTAATCTCTATTGATACCGATATTCTAGAACAGCGAAAACCAAAAAGATGCACGCCCAAATCCAATAGACCGCAAGACACTTGTGATTGATCATATCCTTAACTCAATAAGCAAAAGAATATGACTAGTAAGTCTACATCAATAGTAGTTGTACACTGAGATTTTTGCAGGTTGTAGTTAAAGCCTGTATAATTCATTTATGTAGTTTCCATTATAGTGTTTTATACGTGTATGAGATGGAAGTACAATATGATGAATCAATGGTGACTTGTGGAAATGAGATCATTTGAAAGCTTTGTGTAGTTTCAAATGTCGTGTACGTAATATTCTGTGTACGTACTATGTATATGTAATTCATATTGTATATATTAGTTTAGTATTTTATAGATTGTAGAGTACTTTCAATTTTAAAAAAATAATTAGAACCGAAGGTTAGTTCGAAAACTAGTTAGAAAGTTCAAGGTTTAGCTAAATAATTAAAGGTTTTTACTTAGAATTAAAGTAAATGTATAATAAATAAATAAAAGAAAAAAATATAATTAAAAGGGTGGTTGTGTAGATCGGCTGAACAAGGGAAAAAAAGAAAGAATCTCAATTTGATTACAACTTGTTTTTGGTAATTATCTTTTCCTAAGCCTATAAATACAAATCATAACTTAATCAAAAATCACTTTTTTCTCCTCTCCTCTCATCCTTGCCGTCGAAAACAACACAAAGACAAAGGAAACCCCAAAAAAAAAAAATTTTAGGATTTTTGAATTTTTACAGAGTTCAGGTAATTTTATCTAAATCCTTTTTCAATTCAATTGATTTTATTTAACGAAACAATCATTAAGGGATGGATTAGGTTATGTAAATAATATGTGATTAATAGGTTTGATATCAAAAATCGTTTTAAGGTTAATAATTATGGTTTTTGGTATATTGGGTTAATTAGGGTTAGTATATGCTAAATATCGAAAGAAATCTCGGCAGAATTTTAGGATCATCTTGCGAGAGCCACATCATCGGTCATGAAATCGGATAGCTTTTAATTGATTTTCTTGAGCCCTAAAATAAAAAAAAAAAAAAAAAGAAAAAAAATAACTTGAGATGCCATATCGCGGTCAATTACAGATTAGCTTTATTGATTTTCTTGATTTTTCATGAATTAAAAAGTTTAGTGGAGAGTTATTCAAATTAATCAAACAATATTCTGTGTCAAAACTGAGTTTTCGGGCACCTATTCGGATGTGTTTGAGAGGTCCAAAAAAGCCACCCCCCCCATAACAAAACGTCTTTTTAATTAATCGGGCTTGCTACTGTAGCAATTTTCATGATTTTATGATTTTTATAGAATTTATTGGTAGAATTTTCCCTACAATGTTTAATGGTCTGCTCAAGCTAAACTTTTTTAAAGGTCGATACAGGTCGGATTCCTGGAAACTTTGAGATATTGAATTTTTTATAAAAATGGTTACACTCACTATTAATGTATCCAAAAATCATAGATGGCTCACAACTCATTAGGGAGCTATGAGATTAAGTAGAAGAACCAAATTAGGTGTTTAAGAATGTTATATAGAGTTATCTTGTGACTAAAAACTGAGTAAAAAGCAGAAAGTTTAGAGGTAAAGTTTTGAGTAACTTGAGTTTAGCAAGTATGGAGGAATATATAGCAGAGTTGAATCAAGAAAGGATATAAGTAATCCATCATTGTGATTTTACAAACGACTTGGGTGATGTGACCTAATCGATGTGTAACATATGAGTGTATTGTTTTGTATTGATTCTTGCAAGAATTAAGTGAAAAGGAATTGGAATTTGCGTGCATCATTGAGTTTAAAGTCCCTATTTTACATAAAATTTTGGTGATGGAAATGATGCACAACTTTTTGGAATTATGACACTGTGAAATGTGTTTTTCAAGTGTCAAACTATATGAATTGCTATGTGTTATGCTAATGATATGAATTGTTAGGAGTAAAGGCATGTGTATTTGAGGATGACATACCTTGTGTGAGACTGAACCAGACTTAGCTAGTCAAGTGGTTTAGTCTTTGCGCAGAGATATTAATTGGACGGAGGGGTAACGATCAACCCAGATAATATGAATTTATTTTGTGATAGAAATACCATGCATATATGTTCGTAATGTTGTTTTTGTGATCGTAGTGTCATAGTGAGTGCTTAAATCTGTAACTCTCACCAACATTATTTTGTAGTTTTTTGCATGCATTTTCAGGTGAGCAAAAAACGGTGGAAGGAGTTAGGAAGAGGAGTACTGGACCATGAGGCTTGCCTGAGAAGTCTATGATTTATTTGTATTAGTTTCATTTGAACTTGTTATGTTTTGGTTCTCATGTCAATTATACATGTGTTTTGGATTATATATCTATTTGGGTTTGTCATAACACGCTTTGATATTAAAGTTTAATGAAATGTTTTTCCAAAATTATTTTTTTTTTTTTTTTTAGTTCTTCTATTTTGACGCCTTGTGTTGTGATGAGCCTATTGATCATGCCGTTGGCGATTCCGCCTTTGACTGGGGTGTGACAGAGTTGGTATTCAGAACCAAGGTTATATAGAACTAGGTGGATTACCTAGACTAAACAGGAACCATCATAAAGATTCATTTAGGAACATGTGCTTGGTGTATGTCTGAATAAACATATTTTAAGTAAATAGTAAGAAGTTTCCATTGCTATTCGATTACAATTTTCCCGTAGTACGAATATATAACTACTATATATATATACTATATGCTAGTATTTATTTTTTCATTCTGCCAAGTAACTGAATGGAGCTTATACTCTTCCCATATTTAAAGATATATGTCTCCCTAAAGCGTAAGTTTCATTGGGTAATCCAGCTTCACCAGGAATAAGCGTTAAATCGACCAATATATCTATTTCTGGCTGTAAGATAGTGGCATAACAAAACCGTAATGCAACCCATCGACTTATATCCGTGTAAAGTGGAAGAGAGTATGACTATGAAGAAAGTAGGTGACTAAACGATTGGAGTGATTCGCAGAAGAAGAATCGACAAGGAAGGGAATGTTTCTAGGTTCCAAGAATACCACACCTTGGATGAAGAAGAAGAAGAGTTGAGTGAGCACCCTCCTTACAACAAATATAGATTCGTGGATCATCTACAACTCCAAATGGAAGACCAAAGGAACAAGTTTGCACCTTACCCATTACCACCACAAGAAGGCAATATGAATGGTTGGTTGATTGATGATGCTAACAATTTAGACCTTGAGTCTATGGCTAGTAATCAACCCATGAGCTTGACGATGGAAGACATTGGTGGGAGCTGAGTTCGACCTCGACCCGACTACTCGTGCAATCGATTTGATTTAGGATGTTTAGTGTTTCTTTCTATCGTTTGAACCATGTTAGGAAATGTTATTTTCGATTATGATTATTATTAATGAGAAGTGGTTTTAGGATTTATCTTGTGTGCTATGTGCCTTATTAAATGTGTTATGTGTTGCATGATGTGTTGATTTCAAGAAGTGTTTTCATAGGAGCGAGTGTACGCGTGAAAGGGGGCATCTATAATTATGGTGTACAACATAATTATACATGCGCTACAACACAAATAGACTTGCAAGTATGATTACATGTAATTGGTGTTGACACATATTGGTTGATTATGCATGTACGTATATAGTATTGGGGGAAATGTAATATCATGGGGTATGAAATCTGTAGTATATCGTCTAATATATATAATCCTATGTCTTATCAGAAACATGGTTCAAACACGACAACCTAACAACCCTCCTGATGTCACGCAAATCATTGCTCAACAACTTCAGAACATCATCCCGGACATCGTGACTCAAGTGACTAACAACCTCAACAATGGAAATGGTAATGGAAATGGTAGAGGAAACAATGGTTGCACCTACAAAGGATTTGTGGCGTGTGGACCTCGAGACTTTGACGGAACTGGTGGTATGGAGGCGTTGAGTAAATAGATTGAAAAGATGGAATCCGTGATAGATAACAGCGGATGTTTGGCTAATCAAAGGGTGGAGTATGTCGCGAGTTTGTTCATTGGCAGAGCTTTGACTTGGTGGAATACTCAAGTCCAAGCAAGAGGTCGTGATGCTGCTAATGCAATAGTGTGGAATAACTTCAAGGCATTGCTAATGACGGAGTTTTGTCCAAGCAATGAGATTGAGAAGTTAGAAGGCGAGTTATGGAATCATTCAATGGTTGGTGCTAATCATGCAGGATACACTGATCGATTTCATGAGTTGGCAAAGCTGGTTCCACATTTGGTAACTCTTGAGGCGAAGCGTATCACAAGGTACATTAATGGGTTACCCTCTCAGATTCATGGAATGCATCGAGCCACTCAACCTGCCACTATTTAAGCTGCTATTCTTACTGTTGGGATATTGACTGATGAGGCAGTCTGCAGTGGTACTTTGGCTAAGGCTGGTGAGAAAAGGAAAGAAAGGGATGAGGCGAGTAAGTCAGAAAGTGTTGTAAAAGATGAAAAGAAAGCTAAAGGGGGACGAGGGTTTGTAGCAACAGTTCCTCCTAGAAGAGAAAATGGAAATTTTCCAAAGTGCGCTAGGTGTAAGGGTTTTCATGCTGGAAAAGGACCATGCTTAGTGTGCTACAATTTCTAAAGGCCGGGTCACATGGCCAGAGACTGTAGAACACCGGTTAGGCATGCAGAGCCAATATGAGCAGTTAGGCCAAGAGATGGGCAGAGAGCTTGTTATGAGTGTAGAAGTTTGGATCACTTACGTCTAAATTGTCCTAAGTGGAACCGAGGACGTAATCAATCTTGAAATCAGCTAGCGTTGGAAGGGAATAGGAACACCCGAGGCAATGAGAACGGAGCTAGGGGAAGGGCTTTCAATGTGAATGCTGTTGATGCTCTTTAGGATCCTAATGTAGTAATGGGCACGTATTCCTTAAACAATCTCTACGCTACTGTGCTTTTCAATTCTGGTGCTGATTTTAGTTTTATATCCACTAAATTTGCGCCCCTATTAAATGAGAAACCTAGTATTGCAAACCCTAGGTATGTGATAGAAGTAGCTAATGGTAAGAAGGAAGAAGTTGATAGAATTTTCCGTGGCTGTAGACTAGAGCTAGGAGATTCTATATTCCCTATAAACTTGCTACCATTAGGACAAGGAAGTTTTGATGTGATAGTAGGAATGGATTGGTTGTCGAACCAAAAGGTTGTGATCGTGTGTCACGAGAAGATAGTTAGGATATTTGTAGAAGAAGGTAAGGTACTTTGTGTTCAAGGAGAACGTAATGTCAGGAAGACAAAGACGTTAATGAGCACAAAGGCGAATGAACCGACGTTAAGAGATATTCCTATCGTACGTGATTTCGAGGACGTATTTCCGGATGACCTATCAGGATTACTGCCACAACGACAAGTAGAGTTTCGTATAGATTTGATTCCTGGAGCGACGCCCGTAGCAAAGTCGCCATATCGACTAGCGCCTTCGAAGATGCAAGAACTGTCGGAGAAACTTCAAGAGTTGCAAGACAAGGGATTTATTCGGCCAAGTCACTCACCATAGGGAGCGCCAATTTTGTTTTCAAGAAAATGATGATCGGTTTGATGTGCATCGACTATCGTGAACTGAAACAAGTTGGACATCAAGAATCGGTATCCACTCCTAGGAATCGGCGATTGTTGACAAAACTTCAAGGAGCGCGAACTTCTATAAGCTGACTTTGATCTGGTTATCATCAACTAAGAGTGCAGGATGATGATATCTCGAAGACCGCGATCAAAACACAATATGGGCATTTTGAGTTTACGGTTATGCCATTTGGATTAACAAATGCACCCGCGGTTTTCTTGGACTTAATGAACCGAGTATGTAAACCGTACCTGGATAAGTTCGTCATAGTGTTTATTGACGATATCTTGATATACTCAAAGACGAAGGAGGATCATGAAAATTATTTGAGATTGATGTTGGATTTGCTAAGGAAGGAGAAGTTGTATGTGAAGTTCTCCAAGTGCGAGTTCTGGTTGCAAGAGGTACATTTTCCTGGACACGTGGTAAATCACGACGGTATTCACGTGGACCCAAGTAAGATTGAGGCGGTGAAAAGTTGGAAAGCCCCCACGACACCATCTGAAGTAAGATCATTTCTAGGATTGGATGGATATTATAGACATTTCATTTAGAATTTCTCCAAGATTGCTAAACCCCTTACTTCGTTGACTCAAAAGAATCAGAAGTATGAGTGGGGTGAGAAGCAGGAGGAAGCTTTTCGAACATTAAAGGACAATTTGTGTAATGCACCAATATTGTCATTACCGGATAGAGTAGAAGATTTTGTGGTTTATTCTGATGCGTCAAACCAAGGATTGGGATGTGTTCTTATGCAAAGGGAAAAGGTAATCGCCTATGCATCAAGACAATTAAAGAGCCACGAGAAGAACTAAACGACTCACGACTTAGAGTTAGGCGCGGTGGTGTTTGCGCTAAAGATTTAGAGGCATTATTTGTATGGAACAAAGAGTGTTATCTATACAGATCATAAGAGCCTTCAACACATATTCGATCGGAAGGAGTTGAATATGTGTCAAAGGAGATGGTTAGAGCTGTTTGGTGATTATGAATGTGAGATTAAGTACAATCCTGGTAAAGCAAATGTAGTAGCTGATGCTTTAAGTAGAAATGAGAGACTGAAGCCTCGACGAGTGCGAGCGATGGCTGTGACAATTCAGTCCGGAGTTAAAGGACTGATATTGGAAGCTCAAGGTGAAGCGTTTAAGGATGAAAATGTGATAGCTAAAGGATTAAATGGTACGGACCAACAAATGGAAAAAAGAGAGGATGGAAGCCTACACTATATGGATCATATATGGGTTCCATTAGTGGGAAGTGTAAGAACCAAGATCATGGACAAAGCTCATAAGACGAGGTACTCTGTGCATCCCAGAGCGAACAAGATGTACTATGATCTTCGGTACATGTATTGGTGGCTGGGTTTGAAAAAGGAGATTGCTATTTATGTTAGCAAGTGTTTGACATGCGCAAAGGTGAAGGTGGAGCATCAAAGACCATCAGGTTTATTGCAACAACTTGAGATACCTGAGTGGAAGTGGGAAAAAATAGCTATGGACTTTATAACAAAGTTGCCAAGGTCAAGTAGTGGTCATGATGCGATTTGGGTCATAGTTGATAGGTTGACCAAATCGGCGCATTTCTTGGCAATACGAGAGGATTATAGTATGGAAAAGTTAGCAAGGTTGTACATCGATGAGATTGTTGCACGACATGGTGTACCAACATCGATTATTTCTGATAGGGATGGACGTTTTACGTCAAGGTTTTGGCAAACGATGCAAAAAGCGTTGGGAACGCGTTTAGATATGAGTACGGCTTATCATCCTCAGACGGATGGACAAAGCGAGCGTACAATACAAACGTTAGAGGATATGCTGAGAGCGTGTGTGATTGATTTTGGTGGAAGTTGGAATATTCATTTGCCATTGGCTGAATTTTCCTATAACAATAGCTATCATTCGAGCATTCGTTGTGCTCCTTTTGAGGCGTTGTATGGAAGGAAGTGTAGGTCGCCGGTATTGTGGGCTGAGATAGGAGATAGCGGATTAATTGGACCGGAGTTGGTGCAAGAAACAACTGATAAAGTGGTTGTGATTAGAGATAGGCTTAAAGCTGCTAGAGATCGTCAGAAGAGCTACGCAGATAATAGAAGGAAACCTTTAGAGTTTCAAGTTGGTGATCATGTAATGTTGAAAGTCTCACCTTGGAAAGGTGTAGTGCGGTTTGGAAAGAAAGGAAAGTTAGCTCCAAGATTTGTAGGACCTTTCGAGATCCTCGAGAGCAATGGTGATAGGCGGACATCAAGGACCGTCAGGTTTATTGCATACATCCTGAGATACGTGAGTGGAAAAAGTGGGGAGAAATAGCTCTGGACTTTATAACAAAGTTGCCAGGTCAAGTAGTGGTCATGATGCGATTTGGGTCCTAGTTGTGATGGTTGACCAAATTGGCGCATTTTTGGCAATACAGAGAGGATTAGGTATGGAAAAGTTAGCAAGGTTGTACAGTGTTGATATTGTTTCAACGACATGTGTACCAAACATCGGATTTATTTTTTATTGGGATGGTCTATTAAGTCAAGTTTTGCAAATGATGACAAAAAAAAAGCGGTTGGGGGTAACGCGTGTGTAAGTTATGAGTACGGCTTATCATCCTCAGACGGATGGATAAAGCCGAGCGTAAAATACAACGTTAGAGGATATGTGGAGAGCGTATTATTGATTGATTTTGGTGATAGTTGGACTATTCATTTTGCCATTGACTGGAATTTTCCTGTTATAACAATAGATAACATTCAGAGCATTATATTTCCTTTGGGAGAGACAAATGCCATCATATTTTTTTATAATTTGAGTAAATTGCATAACTCGTCCCTAAAGTTTGGCTAAATTGCATGTTTCGTCCCAAACGTTATGAAATTGCAAGGATCGTCCTTGTGGGGAAACCTTTGGTGCAAGTATCGTCCCTATGGGGAAACCTTTAGCGAAACCTTTGGTGCAAGTATCGTCTTGCACCAAAGGTTTCCCCACAGGGACGATCCTTGCACTTTTGTAACGTTTGGGACGAAACATGTAATTTGGCCAAATTTTAAGGATGATTTATGCAATTTACTTCAAAAAAGTATTTAAGTTCTCCTAAGTCTTTGATCATGAAGTTATTATTTAAGAAGTCTTTGACTTTGTTGACTTCATCCAAGTTATTTCAGATGACAACAATGTCATCCACATAGACAAGTAAACCAATGAACAATTGTTATCAATTTTGATAAATAAAGAGTAGTCAATCCTGCTTTGTTTAAATCCATCACTGATAAGAGTTTGACACAGTTTTTCATTCCATTGTCTTGGTGCTTGTTTGAGACCATATAGAGATTTTTTTAGTTTGCATACTCTTTGATCGTTGACAGAAAAATATCTCGGTGGAAGTGTCATATACACCTCCTCAGTTAGGTTGCCATAAAGGAAGGCATTGTTGATATCGAGTTGGAATAAGGGTCACCCATTGTTTATGTGACAACTGAGATTTTAGCAGGTTAGTTGAAGCCTGTATAATTCAGTTTATGTGTGTCATTATGTGTTTTATGTGTTTTATATGTGTATGAGATGGAAGTACATGAGTGGTGAATCATGGTACTTGTGGAAATGAAATCATTTGAAGGCTTTGCGTAGTTTCAAATGCCGTGTACGTATATGTATATGTAATTCATATTATATATATTAGTTTATTATTTTATAGATTGTAGAGTACTTTCTATTTTTTAAACTAGTTATGATCGAAGGTTAGTTTGAAAACTAGTTAGAAAATTTAAGGTTTAGCAAAATAATTAAAGGTTTTTATTTAGAATTAAAGTAAATGTATAATAAATAAATAAAATAAAATAATATAATTATAAGGGTGGTTGTGTAGATCGGCCGAACAAGGGAAGAAAAAAAAGGGAAAGAATCACAATTTGATTACAACTTCTTTTTGGTAATTATCTTTTCCTAAGCTTATAAATATAAATCATAACTTAATCAAAAACCACTTTTTTTCTCCCCTCTCCTTGGCCGGTCAAACAACACAAAGCACAAAGGAAAACCCAAATTTTTTTAGGGTTTTGATTTTCAAGAGTTAAGGTAATGTTTTCTAAATTCTTTTTCAATTCAATTGATTTTATTTAACGTAAAAATCATTAAGGATGGATTAGGTTATTCTAAATAATATGTAATTAAGAGGTTTTGATCATCAAAAATCATTTTAGGGTTAATAATTAGGGTTATGGGTAAGTTAATTATGGTTAATTATGCTAAATTCGGAATAAAAATCTAGGCAGAATTTTAGGTCATCTTGCGAGAGCCATATATCAGTCATACGGATAGCTTTTATTGATTTTATTGAGCCTAAAATTAACTACAGAGAGTCTACTTTCCAACCTAAGTGGTTTCACGAATTAAAATTGGATGGAAGTTAGTCAAATTAATAAAACAAGATTCGTTGTCAAAACTAAGTTTTCGGGGCAGATTCTGAGTTGTGTTTGTGAGGTCAAAAACCATATCAAAATGTCTTTTTAATTAATGGTCTTGCTACTGTAGTAAGTTCATGATGTTTATGATTTTCTAGAATTTTTGTAGAATTTTATTAAGTGTTTAAATGGGTCTGCTCAAGCTAAACTTTTTGAAGGTCGAATCAGGTCGAATTCTGGACACTTTGTGATGTTGAATTTTTATAAAATGGTTACACTCACTATTATGTTTATCCAAAAATCATAAAATCTCACAACGCATTGGGGAGCTATGGGATGTGAGGAGAAGAACCAATTAGGTGTTTAAGTATTTTATTTAGAGTCATCTTGTGACTATAAAAACTGAGTAAAAAACAAAAAGTTGAGAAGTAAAGTTTGTGAGGTAATTTGAGGTTAGCAAGTATGAGGAGTATATAGAAGAGTTGAATCAACATAGGATATAGAGTATCCATCGTTGTGATTATTACATCGACTTGGGTGTGTGACCTAATCGATGGTAACATATGTGCATATTGTTTTGTTTAGATTCTTTGCAAGATTAAGTGAAGGAATTGGATTTTGCTTTGCATCAGGTGAGTTTTACAGTCCCACTTTTTACTTATATTTTGGGATGAAAAAGATGCAAAACTAGTTTTTTTTAAATTATGAACAGTGATATGTGTTTTTAAGTGTCGAACTATATGATTGCTATGTGCTATTGCTACGTGATATGAATTATGGTAAGGCATGTGTATGTGAGGATGACATGACCTTGTGTGAGACCCGAACGGACTTAGCTAGTCAAGTGGGTCAGTCTTGCGCGAAGATATTATGGGACGGAGGGGTACGATCCACCCCAGATATATGTGAATTTATTTTGTGATAGAATAGCCAAGCATATATGTTCGTAAATGTTGTTTTTGTTGACCGCGGTGTCATAAATGAGTCTTAAACCTGTAACTCTTACCAAAAATTATGTTGACGTTTTTAGCATCATTTTTAGGTAAGCAAAATGTGCGAAGAGTTAGGAAGAGGATTTAGCTGGACCATAGGCTTGCATGCGGAGTCTATGATTTATCTGTTTTTTTGTTTTCAATTGAACATGTCATGTTTTGTTCTTCATGCATTATATGTTGGATTTTTGTTTTGGTCGTTGTCATAACACGCTTTGGATCTTAAAGTTTATTGAAAGTCATTTTTAGTTTTCTTTATTTTGACGCCTTTTGTTGTGATGATGCCTATTGATCATGCCTTGCGATTCCGCCTTGGCGGGGCGTGACATGATGGATACGGTGTATTGGATGTCAGAATCAGATTTCTTTAAATTTCTTCGTTTAAGCTCCAGAATGCGTGCCTTTTAGTTAACTTTTACCAAGTACTCCATAATTACTGCAATTCTCGAATACAAACAATTAAGTAACAATTCTTTGCAATAATTATACAAAATGGGTTAATTACATAGGATAAATGATGCTATAAAAGTGACGTTATTTGATGTGATCAAGAGGCATTAGGATAAACCCATGTTTTTATCCTGTATTTGTTATAGTTATGATGGTCACCTCGATCATATAACTACCCCCACACCCTTGCAACGCACATGTTATGATGGTCACCTCGATCATATAACTACCCCCACACCCTTGCTACACACTTATTTTTAGTGCGAGATACCCCTAGTACACCCCTCAGATCCTATCCTTTTCGCGGTTCTCATAATTTTCTGGTGGATTCCATATTATTAATGAAGAGCCTTGTTTACACCCTGCCAAAATGTTACATCCAAATCGCCTTAGCCTTCCATGTATGTACTCATTTTTATTACATTATTGCTATCACATTTGTAAACCCTAGTTAATTATTTGCTTGAGTACATGGTTGTTAAGTCGAGTCTTTTATTAGTGTATATAGTTTTGGGACGACCAGGATTCATGGTAGTTTTTATTTTATGGAAAAATGAGGAAAAAGTCAAATTATTACCCCTATACGTGCTTATTATACTCCATGTTTGTTGATCTTTCTAATTCGGGTCATTAGTTAGTTTATGCATTGAGTATTAAAAACTCAAGTGTATGGGTGTAATTATAAACCCTAATTCATGTATTATTTATGTTCAAGCAAATGGCAGGGCAAAAGTGTACGAAAAAAATTAAAAAAAGTGAAGAAAAAAAGAGAAAAAGAAAAAGAAAATCGAAAAAAATATAAAAAAGAAGAAAATGTACGGGCTGCAATTTTGCTTATGTTTATGTTTTTGTCAAGATAGTATCAAGCAAAGAAAAATAAAGAGTTTTATGTAGAGTTTGTATATTTTTGTCCTAGTGTGGTCGAGTCTTGTCTTAGCAATGCCTTATACATGTATCTGTGTAAAGAATTGACTTGCAACCAAAATAATTCCCCAAAGATCCCCAACCGTGTTTTCTTTACCCTACACCTATACATCACAACCCTTTAAAAACCTCTTTGATAGTAATTCCTATGTGCTTCTACCAATGCGGTAGAGGTTTGATCTTTTATCAAGCTTATGGTAATTTATATGATATGACAGGTAATGAGTGTTATTTTCCCGTTTCCCATATTGTTATAATTCATTATACACCCGAGAGAAAGAGACAATCTAAACACTTATGTGAGGTGCTAGTATATAATTTTCATGTTTTTACTTACGAGGTCTAATTGGTTGTGTCATGAATGATCTTTATTAAGTAAGTTAAATTCCCCTGATATTGCTACTCGCTAGGTAGAAAAGCTCATTTGCTTGAGGACAAGCAAATCCCAAGTGTAGGGGTATTTGATATGGTATCATTTTATATATTTTTTCAGGCCATTTAACCCCCTATATCATGCAAATGTGCTCAAAATACATGCTTAATCGTTTCTTTTTGTGTTTTTAGCACTTGGATGGCATTTGGAGGAAATACACGTGACTTGGACTCAATTTGAAAGAAACGGACAAGATTACAACTCTATATAAAAATTGATATCAAGAGGGCATACAAAGTGTAGAGACGGCGTCACAAATCCTTGTGACGGCGTCAAAAATTTTGGTGACGCCGTCAGAAGTAGCCGACTTAAAGAAGCCCATAGAAGATTCGGCGGGTTGACGGCGTCGCAAGCGATGCCGTCACGACTAATTTCCTATATATGCAACATAATTTTTAAGGTTTTAAGTGTGGAATTCGTGAGGCATATTTAGGGAACGATTTTATACATTTGTTCAGCCGTTTTTAGGGTTTTATAACCCTATTGTATCCACCATTACTCCATGTTTAATTAAAGCAAAGTCCTTTTATACCTTTAATCTTTTGATATGTCTATGTATCGTTGATTAACTGTTCTTCGCTTTCAATTAACATGTTAGGCTAAATTTATTAGTGTTTGCTTATGATTGCATGAAACTTAGTTTGTAATTCCTTTTACTATTGCTTTTTGTTGGTGGTGTGCGTGTTAGGCTCTAGAAAACTAACTTCTTTATTGATTACGAAGACGTCTAGGGAAACCTAATAGCGTAGAAAGGGTACCATCGCAATAGTCTTCATACTACCTTACCCTAATATGGTTGATCACCTTTTAAGTGTTTGAACGCGTGTAATGTACTCTTAGGGGCTTTGTAATAGCCTTCATACTACCTTACTTGTGCGTTGCCTTAACGGAAAATTGCATAGAAAGTGGGTTCGTGTAATTCGCTTGTGAATTAGGAAATACTTACACATTACACCGCAAGTGTGACGGGCAATA